>CABHPH010098989.1:407-26291 GCA_902168325.1 Peromyscus nudipes | reverse complement strand
GATAATAGAGGCACAAGCATTACCCACACACACCACTAACCAACAGGTTGAGCTGATAGATCTCACCCTTGCATTTCAACAGGCACAGCGACAATCTCTAAATGTTTACACAAACTCCAAATATGCTTTTCATATCCTCCTTTCCCACGCTGCTATTTGGAGGGAGCGTGGCCTTCTCACAGCAAAAGGGAGATCCATATCTAACTCACGCCAAATAATGGCCATGCTGGAGGCTTCCCACCTCCCCAAGGCTTTAGAAATATCCACTTCCAGTCTCATCAGACCGATAGCTCCATCATCTCTAGGGGAAACAACCAGGCTGACCAGGCAGCCAGACAGCAGCACTCCAGAGCCAAGTCTCACCTCACCCACCACAGGGAACCCATACAGTGCAGCCTACACCCTCACAGGGAACTCCAGACACTAGACAAATTCTTTCCTATCTACACCAGCTCTTTCATCCTAATAATCTTGCTCTGTCTCAATTTGTAAAAGCTCACCTGCAGCCCACCTCTGAGGAATTACAGTTCTTAAGAACTATTACTGCCTCTTGTGAGATCTGCCAAAAAACAGATCCCAATACCAAGTACAGGAGTCAGCCTTTTCCCACCCACCAGGCTAGAGGTTCCCTTCCAGGGACTGACTGTCTGCTCAATTTTACCCATATGCCCACCATCAGGGAAGTTAAATATCTCCTCATGATGGTGGACTCATTTTCAAATTGGGTGGAGGCATATCCTGTTTCTAATAAGCGGGCTCAGACAGTTGCAGACCTCCTTCTCTGAGAAATTATTCCTTGGTTTGGGGTTCCTGCTTCTCTTCAGTCTGACAATGGCCCAAAGTTCACATCTCAGATTTCTCAGACACTAGCTAAGGCTCTTAACATTCCTTGGCATTTTGATATCCCATACCGTCCTCAGTCCTCAGGAAAGGTGGAGCTTACCAACCGGTCTTTAAAAACTATTCTTACTAAGATGTCACAGGAACTTCATCTTGACTGGGTGAGATTATTGCCTCTAGCTCTTCTCAGGCTCAGGGCTCTTCATAAAATGTCTCTTTCAATTTCTGTGTTTGAAGTAAGGTATGGAAGGCCAGTTCTAACACTAGGTCTTTTATCCAACCCTCCAACTGTTCCAGATAGCCTGTTAACTCCCCTTTTATGTCACCTAAGGGCTAACCTATGGAGCTACAAAGACTGTTCATTACCTCAGCCGTGTGACAATAATTGTCCACCTCCAATCCACATTGGGGACCAAGTTCTTCTCTTCCCTCCAGGCCAGCGCCCTTCACCCATTTCCCCGAAGTGGCAGGGACCCTTTAAGGTAATTCTTGTGACTCCTACAGCTGCTAAACTCAAGGGCTTTCCTCACTGGATCCACCTGTCTCATCTAAAACCTTTTATCTCACCTCCATCCCAGAAAAACTCTCTCTTCATATACAGTGAAACAAACAGGGCCTTGTACTCTCAAGCTCCAGGGGACATCAGGATCCACTGCCTTGTCACCAATACCAGAGGAATAAGGGATCACCCCTTCTTTTCCCAACTAGGGCCACACAGAGCCAGAGGCAAAAGACCAGCAAAAATATCCAGGCGGTAAGAAAAAAATATAATACAACAGCCTATAATTGTTCAATACTCAGCATCTGATCACCTGCATTTCCTAAATGCTAAACTAATAAAGGAAACAGGTGCCTTAAATAAACTACCTCTAATAAGGCTTGTCTCAGATAAACATTAAGAAGAGTACAAAGGCCAGATCTACCTCAGATAAATGTCAACTCCAAAAATAAAATAATAATGATTCTTATTTCTCTAAGCTTTTTCTGTGTCACCAGCATCTTGTCAGACAAAAGGTTCCCAGCCACATCACGAAGGATGGACAGCTGCAGAACAAGCAGACAGAAGAACTCCATTCCAGGATTTCCCCCCCATCATCCCAGGACTTCACAAGCTACCCTCCTCATTTCCCCCCAAGAGCCAACCTATGCGCACTAGTAAGCCGGAAGCAGTCTTTGAGAGAAACATTACCCCATATCCACTCAACCACAATTTTTTTTTCTTTTTTAAAAAAGAAGAGTCAGGGATGATAGATTGACAACACGCCCCCACAGTTGGGCATGTCCAGAGGACCTAGACACTGACACCTAGCCAGTTCTGGGTCAAAATAGCCATTTCTGGGCCAAGGCATCTCACGTGACCAGGACCCCGTGGCTTTGCATGGTTGCATAAGAGCGTGCAACACAACCATGTGATCTGCGCGCATGCATGGCGAAGCCACATCGACCTGTGTACTTATGTGCCACCCAGCCTTTATAAGCCGGCGCCATATTCCCGGCTTCCCTTTCTTCTTCTTCTCCACACACGTGTCTCTTCCACAGACCTGAGCACTCGTCTGTCTCTCTCATCTTGTTAGTGGATTCTGTTGTGTTTTGTGACATTTCCTCACAAGGTAAGAGCGCCGCTACATAACTAACAGGGATGACTCACACTTTCGCCAAAAATATCTGTAATAAAACTATTATTTTCCTTTTTCTTTAGTTCCTATTACTTTGTCTTTAGTCCCTGTTCATTTTTCTTTTGTCCCTGCTTTTTTTGTCTTTAGTCCGCTTTTTTTCCCCAAGAATTGAGAAAAGGCTATCAATCTGTCAATCCTGTGTCCATATGAGCAAGAATAGAGGGAGGAAGGATTGGAGGAATCAGGGGGATCAAGCACTCTCTTATCTCAGTTAGAAAATACACACATAATTTACTTCAAATAATCATGTTATCTCCTTCCTTTTGGAATTCATAATTTTGCTCTTTGCATACACTTATTTTTACTCTTATAGTTTTCTATAGAACCTAGTTTTAATTTTAATGATATGTTTTTATTAGCACTGTCATTTCTGGAACAGCTAATCTTCATAATGCCAACTCATAAAGATAAATAAAAATAAACAAAAGGTATAATACATTTATTTATCCTCATAAAAACAAGGAATCAATATAAGGTTAACAACAATCATTACTTTACACTCTAGAAAAGCTAAAACACTGGGAATACAATAGTGATATAGAATGTAATAATATCACATGAAAGACAATATCATCTTCAACAAAATGCATACAATGATTACGTAGCTATTAGGATTTAGTATTGCAATCAATAATTTTCCATCACAAAGAATTCTTCTGTTTCACATTGTTGTTGCTTTAGTAATTTCAAAGAAGAATTCCTTGTGATTAGTGAGAGTAAAAGTTTTCATAAGGCAACATGCATTCCTAAATTTTCAATAACAATTTAGTATCTACAAGGTCTACTTCTGAATAAACACTTCCAAATTCAATTCAAGAGTAGGGCTTCCTAAAGTGATGTTTGTAATATTGTGTAAGGAGTGAATATTGATCACAGATTTTGTATATTCCACACATTTGGAAGGAAATTTTATTGCATAAATATATGATGCTGCAATAAAGTTGACAATTATTAGAGAATGTCTTCAAGATTCTTATGAGTTTTCTTCAAGTTTCTTTCTTATGAGTTTTTCTGATGTCTCTATTTTCCACATTCTTCATACATGTAAATATTATCTCCAGTATTGGTTCTTGGAAGAAAAAGAAATGTTGAGGACTTAGCAAAGAAATGTCCACATTCTTTATCTTTATAAGGCTTGACTCAGGTACAAGGTCTGTGATTATCATTAAGAGAAGAGTAAAGTGTAATGAACTTGATGCATTTTTAACATTTTTGAGGTTTAAATCTAGTATGAATTCTGTGATGAACATGAAGAGATGAGACATCCCTAAAGCACTTTCCACAGTCATCACATTTATAAGGATTCTCTCCAGCATGTATTCTCCTATGACGTTGAAGATTAGAGGACTGGACAAAGGACTTTCCACATTCATCACATTTATAAGGTTTCTCTCCAGTATGGATTCTCTGATGAACATAAAGAGATGAGCTATGCCTAAAGAACTTTCCACAGTTATCACATTTATAAGGTTTCTCTCCAGCATGTATTCTCCTATGACATTGAAGAGTAGAAGACTTGCCAAAAGACTTTCCACAGTCATCACATTTATAAGGCTTCTCTCCAGTATGGATTCTCTGATGAACATAAAGAGATGAGCTCTGACTAAAGAACTTTCCACAGTCATCACATTTATAGGGTTTCTCTCCAGTATGAGTTCTCCTATGACATTGAAGACTGGAGGACTGGACAAAGGACTTTCCACAGTCATCACATTTGTAAGGTTTCTCTCCAGTATGGGTTCTCCTATGAACATGAAGAGATGATCCATCCCTAAAGTACTTTCCACAGTCATCACATTTATAAGGTTTCTCTCCAGTATGGATTCTCCTATGACATTGAAGATGGGAGGACTGGACAAATGACTTTCCACATTCATCACATTTGTAAGGTTTCTCTCCAGTATGGATTCTCCTATGACATTGAAGTTTGGAGGAATGAACAAAGGATTTTCCACAGTCATCACATTTATAAGGTTTCTTTCCAGTATGGAATTTCCTATGACACTGAAGAATGGAGGACTTAAAAAAGGACTTTCCATAGTCATCATATTTATTAGGCTTCTCTTTAGTATGTATTCTCTGATGAATATGAAGAGATGATCCCTTAGTAAAGTGCTTTCCACATTTATCACATTTATATGGTTTCACTCCAGTGTGGATTCTCTGATGACCATGAAGAAATGAGCCCATAGTGAAATCCTTTCCACATTTATATGGTTTCTTTCCTTTATGTATTCTGTGGTGAACCTGAAGGGATGAACTTTTCCTAAAGGATTTTCCACATTCTTCACATTTATAAGGTTTCTCTCTCATATGGATTCTGTGATGAATATCAGGGTATGAAAGTTTGCTATAGGACTTTCCACAATCATTACATCTGTATGTCTTCTTTTCTGCAGTGTGACTTGAATCATTCTGAATGATATTTGAATTGAAATCAAAGAATTTATCACACTCTTTAATCTGGCAATATTTTATTCCTGTATGCTTTATATTATCCATCTCCAGATTTGAGGATTCAGTTGTGACCTTTGTACATGCATCACCTCTGAGTCTCTCATAAATTTCTTGAGTACTAGATCCATTATACTGAATACAGTTTGAGAATGCATTAAGAATTTGGTCATGGTGTTTGCTTGTCCTGTGCTTCTCTTGGCTATGTTCATGCTTGTGCAAAGAAGTGTTTGAGTACTTATCAAAAACTTTCTGATGTTCATGGTTTTCAAAATGATTAACTGTTGAGCAAATATTTATGTGAGAATTACTAGGAATTACATCATCAGTAGAGTAAGTCCATAAGTCCTTGCCTTTAAAAGGGATTTCAAACTGACTATTCTGGTCATTATTTACCAAAGAAAACTTAGCATGGTCATTATCAACATCACTAAATATATTAGAATTTTCACAACTTCTTTCCTTATGATACATATTATGCCACATTTCATTCCTAAAATATTTATGTTGATCTAAATTGTGGCAGTTGTCATATAGTGGAAGTAATTGTTCAGGAACCTCTACTGAATTTTGAGTCGATGAAATAAAATACTGCTGACAATTCAAATATTTTTCTGTGCTTAAATCACTCCTTTCTTCAGGGACTGTTGGAGGATCATCTAATTGCACAGCACTTGAAAAGTGTTGCAAAGGCTTTGAAGTGTTACACTGTGTGTCCTCTTGGGAAGTTTTCACATATCCATGTAGAGTATAGCCAGGTGTCCATGCTTGGGGTGAATATTTTTCCATATAATCATTTGGTTCTGAACTTGTAACTGACACAGAGTATGATGTTTTTTGAGATACTAGAGGTATCTGATGTTTTTCATAAGCAATGCCTTTGGTATCTTTTTCATAAACATCACTCTCATTATAGCATAATTCATATTGTCTGTTGTCACCATGATATTCCCAGAACGTCCTTGTTTGTAGCATGTCAAGACCACTAGTTTCAAATATGCCTGCTCTTACTCCTTGTAAACAATCTTCTTTGTACTTCTGTTGGAAAACCTCCTGGGGCTGGTGATATGACAGAGCTGCAAGAAAAGAAAATTAACTCTTGATTTGTAAAAAAAAAATTGAAATACTCTAAGAATATTATGCATAAAATGATAGCAGTCCTGGGAACATATCAAGGCTGTATAATAGGAAATTTTCAAAGCTTTGCTGTAGAAACTAAATGTACTTATGAAAAGTGAGTGTAACTCATAGAATGTTTATCCTTCAAAATGTCATGTAATAGGCAAACTTAGACAACAATTTTCAAAAACATTGAAGCTCTCTTCCACTTGCCATGTGCATTGGGAACAGGCCTATTGAATTCCCTGCTATAATTTTTGGTACTTACACAATCATAGTCTAAGAAATCACAAGGTTTTTTTGACACTACTCCTTTTGAACAGCCTCTTCTTTCCTCTTTTTTAAACAGGGTAACTGGTATTGCATCCCAACTGATTCACTCCCACAAAGAGATCAGGCCTTTCATCCATTCTCTAGGAACACAATAGATACTGCACAATTATGTCTGCCATCCCCTTTGCATTATTACTCTCTCCCATAAGAGTGAGTCACTATGTCCATGCCAGCATATCCTCTCTTCCACACCAACTGTACAAGTAACATATGATAACCTGACTCTGGATCATTTATTACACAGATAATAAAAATAGAAACTACAACCTGTGCTGCTGAATCTTACAAACACAATCAAAGGTCCTGGCTTTCTTCTACCCCTAGCAAGGAAACACAGAATACTTCCCAGTTCTACCTTCTGAAAATCATCAACACTTTTGATGCCAGTCTGGTAACACACATTTTACACCTTATCTCAGATTGGTGAAACAACAATTTCCTCTCATTGACATTTGCTCACCAATCCCAGGCTCTATCATGTATTCCACCCTATGTGCTCATATCTAGACTATCTCTGTCCAGAATACTCCTATAATCACCCTTACCATGAGATGCATATCTTGGAATTCTGCCCAGCCCGTGTACTCGAGACACCCTGCCACACATGCTATGTATAGTTTTCACATATAAGCTTCCCTGCATTTATTGTTGTCTGTTTAATCTGCTTTATAAAATGACATAGAAATGACTGAATAGTTAACAAGCTCAGTTTTGATGATGAGAACATGATCATTATGTATGCTACTTCAAACAACAATATTCCCTAAAGATCAGATACCTGACAAATTTGTTTTCAAGTAGCCACATTATTTGACTCAAAATAGGAGCTTAATGAACAAAATGTAGCTCTGTGTCAGGACCTTGAAGTGTAAGAACTGCACACTATCTTTTAGTTCTGGTTCCTGCTTGAAATTTGATATTTGAATGTTATCTGTTCTTTCCGCTAAGTCTGCGGCCTCTTGACTTCATTCTGTGGCATAGTGGAGTCTTATTCTCATGGAACTGTAAGACCAATGAAACCCTTTGTTTTCCATATTTCCCTGGTAATGGTGCTTCATCACAACAACAGAAAATCACACATAGAATATAAAAAAATAAAGCCAGCATTTAGCCCCCCCAAAGTTTATCAGTCTCACAGAAGTATTCTTCAATTAAAAATTGCCATGATACAGAAGATGGAAAAACTATCATAAACATTATTAAAGTATCAAAGTGCTTAAATTAGACACAAAGAAACAGACCAATATAATTAGTGAGGAGAGCTCTCTTTCTGCACTCTCTTCTTCCTTATTCTCCCTGCTTTTACTTGGTCTGTCAGTCTCTTGTTTTCTCTCTCTCTCTCTCTCTCTCTCTCTCTCTGTCTCTCTCTCCCTCTCTCTCTCTATTGCTGTCTCAGTCTCTCTCTGTCTCTGTTTCTCTATGTCTCTCTGTCTCTGTCTCTCTCTGTCTCTCTGTCTCTGTCTCTGTCTCTGTCTCTGTCTCTCTCTCTCCCAATAAAGATCTAGAAAGGTGAAAAAAAATAGTGAGGAGAAACTTAAAACCTGACTGATGTATGAGACCACAGAGACATAAATGAAGAAAGTCCAGTCTTAAAAAAAAACTCAAAAAAGCTATAGAATTATTGATGAGAACTCAGTCTGAAGTGAAGTTATAACAGGAAACTAAATAGCAAAGTCAACATAAAACTTTATAAGTAAGACAGAAAAATAGCAAATAGAATATCAAAATTCAATAAAACAACAAGAGTAATTTAACTCAGATCAGAAATACACATATATATGTACATACATATACATAAACATATTTGTTTGTATATATATATTTGTATATTTAAATATAGCACAAAATAATTACATAGGTAATGCTCTAAACCATAGGAATGAGAAGAAATTAAAATAAATTTATATATGTAAGATAAGAATCTTACCTCAATGGCATAGATAAAATTTTCCCCCAGAACATGAAAGACAAATCTGCCAAACTCAAGAAAGTCATAATATTGCAGATACTGGAAACATTCACAACACTAAATAGGCAAAAATTTAAAAAGAAATGCCACACAGCAAGCCCTATTAATATACAGAACAAAACAAGAGCATTAAAATACGAAGAAGGGAACTAGATATCTCATGTAAAGAAAAACCCATTAGAATAACAGTTGATTTCACAGGAGAAGGTACTAACCAAAAGAGCCTAGAACAGTGCAATCCTAAAGAGAATAAGGGCTCATATTGACTACTGTACTAAGCAAAACAATCTCCTCACTCTTTGTCCATTTACATGTAGTGGATAAGAGCCATTAAGACAATGATAACAAAGTTATAAACTGTAGAATCACGGGGGGGGGGGGAAGAAGATCTATCTTCTAAGAAGGGAAATAGAATAAACAAGTACAAATAGATGGACAACTCAATAGGAGGACCAAGTGTGCAAGTGGAGTGGAATGGGCTTCTAGGCAGGAATACGGGGTAAGATTGTTAAAATTGTCATTTGAGGGGTACTGTTGAAACCAAGTTCAGTAGGAACTTCCAGAAGTATATGAGAAGGATATCTGAAAAATATTGCCAAATAATGTGAGATCCAAAGTCTCTACTGTCTCTCTCCTATATTCTAACACAGTTTTCAGTATGAAAATTAGATTACATACAATTGAGCGGTCAGCCAAGAAGTCCAAATATTATATCAAAACAAGCCAGGCTGTGCCCAGTTCTACACATTCCTCTCCATGAACTGTAAGCATGGTTTAATTGCTGAAGACAATAATTATAAAAATTATCAAAAATGGAGATTTAGGCCTAGTGACTACATAGAGCTTGCAACTCTTATTTTCTTTGGTACAAGAAAAAAATCTCTGCATTTTTAAATGTAAGCATGTATGCCAAATCACCCCCTCCCAAAAAACCTTTATCTTCAATGTATTCTCCCCACAAAATAAGGTAGAACAAAGTAAAACAAAGCTTGATGGAACAAGCAACCAATAATTGATTTGACTTAAGGCCATTTCTCCAGATGGATACCATACCTGACATTTTCTAGGTGATCACAAACCTGATAATAGAAAACCCATGGAATTAGGGTAAAACAAAATACTACCTGTATAAAAGAGAAAAAAAATGTAGTGATAATATGACTCATCATGATATCCTGAAATTCTCATAGATCAGCATGTTGTTCACATATCATCAGGGAAGGTTTCTCCTAAAGAATATACAAAAACTATGTAGACAAGCCAGGTGTGGTGGCGCACACCTTTAATCCCAGCACTCGGGAGGCAGAGGCAGGCGGATCTTTGTGAGTTTGAGGCCAGCCTGTTCTCCAAAGCGAGATCCAGGAAAGGCGCAAAGCTACACAGAGAAACCCTGTCTCAAACCAATATATATATATATACACTGCCAGGCATTCTACAATGATGCAGAGATCTTGAACACTCAGCTTTAAATGAGATCTTTCTCTCTAATACCTCCTTTCCTTAGCTCAGGCAAACTCGCCGAAGTGGAGGTGAAAATTGTGTAAGAGCCACAGGGCTGGAAGATAGCAAGAAAACAAGGCCTGCTAAATTAACATGGAGGGATTTCATATGATCTCAGAGAGAATGAAGCAGCAAGCACAGGGACTGCACAGGTTTGTACAAGATTTCTGTGTATAAACTGTGGCTTCCAGTTTAATGGTTTTATGGGATTCCTGAGCACGAAAATTGAGCTGATTTCTGATTATTATGCCTATCCTTTGACTCCATTCATTCTGATGTTTTATCTTGTAAAACTTCAATATGTTAGGTTTTGTTTTATCTTATTACAATTTATTTTATTACATTTAGAAAATTAAAGATTGAATTAAACCAAACCACTATTTTAATGTGAACAAGTGAACTCACACTTAACCAGCTGAGACACAACATAACTTTTCTCCAATAGAGTGACACTCAGTCTATCAAACACTCCAGAACTGCTCTCATGTTCACAAGTATTTGACCAAAAATATAACGGACCTCACATGTGTTTTTGTGTGTTCTTTTACTTGGTTAAATGATGGTGTTTTTCTTTGTTTGTCTGTTTTGTTTCCTTGGTTTGGGAGCCATTGTGGTTGAACTGAGTTTTTGTTTCTTTTATTCAGAAAGCAACTTAAAGTCCAGTTCGATGGAAGAGGGAGAGTTTGTAGGAGGAATTAGGAAAGAGGAAGTATGTGATCAAACTAGAATTTAAAACTTTTTTCAAAGTGAGACAAAAAAGAGAAATAAGCATAACTCAGAGAGTGGAGAAAGTAAATAAAATCATCTGTGACTACTAAAGCAGAGTACAAATAAGAATGCAAATAAAAACAAATGCAAAAAAATCAAGAGTAAAATACATTTAAAAAGTTTATACTACAAATACATTTCTAGAATAATTTGAAATAATAATAGCATCAATTCTCCAATCAAATGACCCATGTTACATGGAAGAATTAAAAAAATGAAACCAATCTTTCTATTACTTCCAAAAGACTCAGCCCTAAAGATAGAAACTGTCATAAAATGAAAGGATGAAACCTTTTTTCTAATAAATGGGAAACAAGTAGGTGTTGTTACCCTATCATCTGATGAAACGGACTTTACAGGAAAATTTATAAGAAAAATATAAAGAAGGAATTAACATCTCAGTTAATTCAATAATCAATCAAGATGATATTACTACCCCAAGTATATATACAGTAAATTAATGTACAGACTGTTTCTAAAAATACATAATAATTAAAATATACACTGAGATTAACAAAAAACAGAAATATTACATGATTTCAGCCCAGCATTCTGTTATATATGCAGGTGATAGGGACAAAAAAGTAAGTAGGTAAATATAAAAATTAAAAGAAATTATACATCAAGTAGCCAGAATGGTTATCTATAGAATTTCCCATAGAAATATCAAAGAATATGAATTCTACTGCTCAACCCATGGTAGACCCTCTAAAATAGACATCATAATGGAACACAAGAAAAATCTCTGTCAATTAGAGCAACATGAACTGTCTCTGTGTAACCTATTTGGCCTCAAAGCAATTAAAATTAAAATTCCCTATTTCTTAAGGATTACAGCACAACACTAATACTGTTTTGGACTAGGATCAATTTCAGACCATGTAATTACTGATGGTTGCATGTAGAATTGAATAAAGTTATCTTGTGTGTGTTGTGGAAATTCATGAAATCATGAAGAAGTCAGGAATTTTCTAAATAGAAAAAAATCTTCCTTGGTCTATATTACTTCATTTCCAGATTTATTTTAATACAGCAACCATAATTATTTAATACCATCTCCATTGTTGACAAATACAGAAATGCAGACGGGCATAAATAGGCCCTCTTATTCATTTCCAAGCTTATACTGAATTTTTAAATTTTAAATCAACACTATTCATATGTGAACAGGTTAAGATCATCTAACACACACCTGGGGAAGCACATTGAGGACATTATTTAACCTGAGATTTTTCAGGAATACTTTTTACTAACTAGCTGGCCTCAGCCACTGCAGGACTGAATTTGCCTTGCTGTGAACCCATGGCCCATGTCAGTGCTTCATTCCAACTTACCAGGTTCTTCAAATCCTGCCTGCTCTATGGCCTCATTCCAGGAATGTTTGCTTTGGTCAAGGTTGGTGAATAGCTCTTGTGTTGATACAGAATGTCCTGTGCATTAGAAGAGACATATGACACTGTCTTTACATGATTCAATACAGTTGGAGTCCTAACACAGCATTAAACTCATAGTAAGAGGAAAATAATGGAAGACCCATATTTGACTTCTTCATTGTAAATGCCTTGTTAAAAATGCTTTAAAACATTGAGTGCTTTTTCAGTTTTCTCTCTGTGTATATTTATTTTAATTACAACGAAAACAGAAATACAAGCAGGAAACATCATGTTAAGATGAGTATACATTGCTTACATCAACGTATAATACAAGATTGTAAGAATTATATCATGTGCAGGAGAATGGATATAAAAACAAGAATGAGTTACATAAATGGGTGTTATATACCAAAATTCAAAAATTTGAAAAAAGACATGTAAGACTCATTAACACAAAATATGTGTGTCTTCTAATAATACTTGATAGAAATCTTAGGGATAAACTACTAATCGAGTAAGAAATATATAATCTTACCTGTAGAGACCAGGTTGGTGTAGTTCTTCAACTCATCTTTGCCAGGCAAAGGCCTCTCAGCAGAGTCCAAGCAACCCAATTCCTCCAGGATGAAGTCTATGGCCACATCCTTGAAAATCAACAGGTTCAGAAAAAAATACTGTTCTAACTCATGTCCATTTATGTAATGCTTTAATGGCCCAGAAAAATTAGTTAAATGTAAACATTCTCTTGTTAGTAATTGATACATATTATTTGAATAGATTGGTTGTGAGAGGGAGGATAGTGTGAAATAAGTGCTTGTGACATGATGAATAGAGAGGCATTAATCAGCAATAAAGGAGAAATCCAGAATGGAATGTAATTTTAGCTTTTTGATTCTTAGGCAAGACCAGCATGAAGCTAAATGAAGGCAATTTTCATCCCTACAACTCTGGCAGAGAAAGACAGATGAACACACACCAGATATACAAGTATGATGAGGCCTTTATCTATTGTCTGAAAAGGAATATCAAAGAACAGTAGATTTCATAGCAAGAAGAAGAACTGGATTTCTAAGGCATTCCAGAATTCCTATATGTCCATTTCTCTAGTGATATCATGACGAGAAAGGAATCCCTCTCTTTTCCTTTCCAAGTTGATCTATAAAAAAGATACAGTTCAGATTCAAAATCAAGGAAGCTGGACTCATAGGGGCTCACAGAGACTGAAGCAACAGAGGAATTACATGGGACTAACCTAGGCTCTCTACACGTATGTAACAGATTTGAGGCTTTTTTTTTCTTGTGGGACTCTTAACAGTGGGAGCAGAAGTTGTCTCTGAATCTGTTTCCTGCTTTTCATATTCTCTTCTAATACAGGGTTGCCTTGTTCAGCCTTATTAGGAGAGGAGTTTCCTAGTCTTACAGCATCTTGGTATGTCATGGTTGGCTAAAATACAAGTGGTGCCTCCAATTTTCTGAATCGAAAGAAGAAGGATTAATGGTGAGAGGCAGAGGGATGGTTGGAGGAAGGGACTGGAAGGAAAGGAGCAATGGAGGGGAAACTCCAGTCAGGCTGGGAAAATTAATTAATTAAAATAGCAAAAGAAATGTTTGGAATTGTTGCTCTCCTGAGACAAGGTCTAATGCAGAATACACACAGGACTTAGGCATATGATACCATCAGAGCAGATGGAGAACTTGAAGTGTGACATGTAAGCCTGAAGCTAATTATTTCTAAAACTAGATCTTCCTATGAATGTATCAGTGAATCAGTGCATAGGAGCTAACGGGAATGATTTATGCTCCACCATCATATCCAGAATCGAGTTAACAGCTAATATTACTAAACCCTTTAGGAGACTAAATACTGATTTTGTAATGGAAAAAATCTGGATTTTCTGATGTGAACTGCTATTGGCAACTGATTCTTGACCAGAAGCAATTTGGAGCATGGTACTTCACAGAAAGACAAGGATATTGAAACCAAACCTCTCATCAACAAGTACTTAGTGATAGCACAATATATTTTAAGGTTTGTAATTCTTACACATCTTATGAGTGATGGTACAGTAGGAGAGTTCAGAAACTATGTGGAAGGATGATGATTCTAGGCACAAATATAAATCTAGCACAATAGAAGTATTGTTTTTATTAAGATTTTTTTCATTTTACATATCAATCAAAGATCCAACTCTTCCCTCTTCCTGTCTCTCCAGCTTCCCTCTCCCAATCCTAGAAATATTCTTAACTATATGCATGTACTTGTATAAAACCCAGTTTGAGTGGACATGACCTACATGAGTGGCACTGCCTTGTCTTTGTGGATAGACTTTCACAATGTATCAAATGAAAGGACCAGTTAAAGGCATGGCTTACTTCCTTTTGAGTGGGTTGTGTTCCCACTGAATGACCCCCCTAAGCTCATTTATTTGAATGCTCTTCTCTTAGGAGGTGGATCTCGTTAGCAAAGATTAGAAGATATGCCTTCATAAAGGATGTTTCTCATTCTGGATGGGCTTTGATCAAAGGCACATTGCAGGCATGAGGAAGCTATTCACATGTAAAGACATAGAACTTGGGCCTGCTTCAACACCTCTGCCTTTAACAGCTAGAGTGCAGATACAGAGTGTTGGAACTTTCCTCCTGTGTCACAATGGAGTAAAGATGATTCATGAAGAGACACTCCAGTTTCTCCATTAATCCTGATTAAATCTGCATATTCCTCTGTAAATTTCCTCAAAACTGTTACTACTGCTAAAGAGAAAATTGTGAACTCTAAGTGATGAAGGCAAGTGTGACACTCCTCAGCCAGGACAAGAAAATCAGCATCAGCCCCCATGGGAGAGATTGGTAGCAGGTGTCAGCCCAACTGAAGGGCATTGCAGGTTCACTAGGAGGTTAGTAGCTAACAAAGAGAAATAATTGAACAGACTCTTTAAATCTAGTAAAAAAAATAATAATAAAAAGAAGAAAACACTCCTATTAGGATAATTTCACACTGCATTATGCCTGATGAATTGCATTTGGAAGTTTTATCACATTTAAATACTTCGTCTTAGTATATGACCCAGTATATCTTTTATAGAAATTCTATTTTAAACATTATTTTTGGCAATGCAGATATTCCATCCTGGTTTTTTTTGTGCCTCTTTCTTTGACTTGTATGTAATGAACATTTGATCCCTGTGAGGAAGGATGATGGAACATAAGTCTTTTCTCACTGAGTAAGATGACTCAATTACATTCTAAGTAGGAAGTGAGTGTACATGTTTGTGTAATATCAAAAAAATTCTACATCATGCATTAATTGAGAAAATTTATCCAGAAAAAAATAAATAGTGGAAGAGCTGTAAAAAGTGGGTAAACATATGGGTCACATGCATTTAAACTGTTTACCTTCAAAACCACTTGAGGAAACAAAAAGAAAGCCTTGTCAAATCTAGGGGGTAAATTAAACATTAGGGGCTACTGCAAATGAAGCATTTCTGTAACATCAGTCAACATATCTCCTCTCCATTTATATACTTACCTGAGGATATGTCATCTCTCTTTTCCCTTCCATGTGGATCCTCTCAGGAAACTTTGTTTTAAAATTTCAACTTCCTGGTAATATTTCAGATTTCAAACCCCAAAAACACCCTATGCTTGCTACCACAAACAGAGACTGGAAGGCAAGGATCACACTCCTCATTCGCTGCTCTATAGGAGAACCAAGATACAGAGCACTACAGGCTCTCAGAGGCAGACCAAGCTGAAGGTTCTCCTTTCATGCATTCAGACCAGCATCGTGAAGGGCTTGGGTATAGAGCTGGGAATGTGATTGAATTAACCTGATACACCCAGCAGAGCCAGCTAGACATTTCAAATGGAGGCTGAGCCAGGTGTTATTCAGAAGCCTTAAGGACCCTCAAGGAACCACACATTCCCTTTCTCTCTAATGGCTGAATAAAATAACATTGATCCTCCCATTGAGAATGACAAACAAAATCTGTGGAGTAGATGCAGATAAAAGAATTTCATCAGACAGAAAAACCTTAGTCTTTGTGGCCAAGAAGCATGATGGCAATCCATGCCTCTTCAGTGATTTTTCCAATTGTCTCCCATGATCTTGTTTATTATAATGACTTTTGTAGTATAATTAACTTTATTTTTATTTCAGTTTTTGAAGAGAGGGATTTTCTGTGTCCTCAACTTGGCTGCCCTGGAACGCACTGTATAAAACATATTGGCTGCAAACTCAAAGAGAATGGCTTGTCTCTGCCTCTCCAGTGGTGGGATTAAATGTGTGAGTTGGCTGATAATGTCATAAGAAAAAATATTTGAACAGAAAAATTGACATGCAAAATAGCTGGAATTTGGTGGATCCTTCCCTCTGATGGAAGGAATCTTTGCCTATTCATTACAAAGAGATGAACAATGTTTCAGGGATAATACCTACAGGTAGAAGGGTCATTCTATCCAACTAAATAAGGGGGCAGCTTTGTGTCATATCTGGAGAGACAGTCTCTGTAGGGGAGCCCTCCTGAGGCTTAAACCACTATTGTAGAAGGCTGGGGTGAATATTTTCTGAACACCATCAATATCTACATGCAGCGCAGGAGGCTTTCTCATTCTGCTGAGCCTGAAGTGGTTTGTTTTACAAATTTCTAATGGGCCTGAGTGTGTGCTCTCTGACATGGATGTTTTTCCTGTACAGAAAAGAAACTCGTTCATTCCTCCACAAATTCCAATGTTCTTTTGCTCCCCAGATACACATTTACTGATTTCTATGTTAAAATTTATGTAAAACAATATACTAAGAAATAATCATATTTTACTTTGTATTAGGATCCATGGAGCAGATGATATTAATTACATCTTTTACCACAAAATGATTACCTATCATGCCAAGGCAGCTGGTATTGAACACAAGGTATTAAGACATTTATTGGGAATTTAGTCAAGGGAATAATTTAATGTTAAAACTTTTTATAATATGCACTTAGTTAAAATTGCAAATATTATGAACAAAATAATCTTCATGTAGAATATAACACAAACACTAATATCCTAGCTTATTGATGTGTATAAATAGTTCTACTTGGTTTTAAGTCCTTATATTTTAAATCATTTTGCTTTAGTCATTTTTCACATGAATTTGTACCATTTAAAAAAATAATTTCTCAATCATTCTGTACAAAACTTTATTTTCTCTGTAGCTTATTTACCAAGAAGATGCTTGGTGAATATAAGTTGTATTTCTTGGTAAAATTTTTCCAAATTTCAGTTATACATATGTCTTCTTGTTTTATTTTCTCTGACATCGAGTAAGATATGAACAATGTTTAATATACTCTGCTCAAGTCTTTTTATTTTAAAGAATATTTTCTCTTTTTTTTCGTTTTTCAAGACAGGGTTTCTCTATGTAGCTTTGTGCCTTTCCTGGGACTCACTTGGTAGCCCAGGCTGGCCTCGAACTCACGGAAATCCGCCTGGCTCTGCCTCCCGAAGGCTGGGATTAAAGGCGTGAGCTACCAACGCCCGGCTAAGAATATTTATAAACAGTAGGATAATAAGTATCTATCAAGTGTTGTACCAACATGAATCTTAAGTAATATAAGCTCTGAGCTCAAGGCATTTGACTTGCAACATTCTTTATATCTGTATTTTTTCGCTAATATAAATTCTGTGTTGATCTGACAGAGTTGAGAAATAGGTAAATGATTTCTCATACTGTACACATAGAGAGTTTTCCTTCTCAGTGGATTCTGTGGTGGGTTTGAAGATGTGAGAACTATATAATGTAATTGACACATTCTTCTTATTTATAAGTTTTCTCTCCAGGATTGATTTTTTGATGATCTTTAAAAGTGGAGAACTAGGCAAATGTCTTGCCACATTCTGTACATTTGTATGGTTTCTCTTCACTGCGGAGCCTCTTAAGTGTCTTGAGTGTGAAGGATCTCCTGCAGCATTTCCCAGATTTCTCATATATTATTCTCAATAAGGAATCTTGGTTACCTAATAAGATTTAAAACATGAGTCAAAAACTGTTTCCAAATTTTGATGCAAACTTTTATCTCCAGTGTTGCATATATCATTTGAATGATGTTTACATAGAAATTGAAGGATATACCCTAATTTGTACATTTGCAAGTTTTCTACCAAGGTAATCTTTTGAATCCCTATTTAAAATGGGTGATTTTATTGAACCTTTCCTGTACTTACTCTAGTCCAATTATATTTGTCAGAATCACCATAGTTCTAGTTCTATTACACTCACTAAAATATCAGGATGCATTTAAAATTTCTTCTTTCAGATTGCTTCTATAAAACTTATCTTGGGTATGCTTCTGCGAGAGAAAAGACTGTGACTATTGTTCAGTCCCATTTGAAGTTTGACATTGTTATAAGGATTTCTGAACAGTAATTTAGTGAAGATTGGTTAGTTCAACAGGAAAACAAAGTTTTCAAATTTCATTATTCATTGTAAAATTAATAAACTTATGCTGCAAATAGTGTCTGAAAAAGAATATGATGCACCTAAGTACAATTTGACACTTGGTACAGTTCTACTAAAGGCAATCTCCCGTACAGCAGTCTTCCATATCAAGGAAGCTAGAAAGTACTATTTCTTATTAGTTATGTGGCTGTCATGCAGCCTTTTCTGAGAGAGAAAACATTCTGTGCTAAGAGCTCTGTGGAACATGTCACATTGAGAACCCTGGGAAATGTTCTGCAAAACTTACATTTCCACCACAAATACATGGGGATGTTCTGTTTCTTAAGCATGAAGAGCCATCTTTTTTTTACAGGTGGTTCCATGGATATGTTTACCACAGTTTCCTACTAAACAAAATATTCTATCTCCTTTTCAACAGATTTATTGATTATATAGTATCTGTGCTTACCATTGACTATAATAAATACTCAGCACTGAGGCAGGGTGTGGTGACTTATGGCATTAATCCTCCCAACAAGAGGCAGTGGATAAAGGATATCTGTCAATTTGAGGTCAGACTGATCTACATAGCACATTTCAAGACTGTGGGGCTATACACAAGTGACCTGTCTCTAATCAAACAAACAAGAAAAATATTCCAGGGAGTAGGGAACACACAAAAACCTCAGCAATGAAAATACTCTACATCATTAGAGCTTCTTGTATGCTCATGGAGTCCCTGATGTCACCTACAGAGAATTCACAGTTCAGAATTCAGAGTCTTGCTTTATAGACTGATCTGAGCTACCTACTCCAAACTTATGCTTATCTTTGAGGAAGGCTTGATACCTTGTTTCACAAATGCACATTGGATTGATGTAGGGATCAAATAATGGAATCTTTTGCACTTAGTATTTTAGTTATTTTTATATAAGATGAGTATATTAAAATAAATTTGTCCTAAAAAATTTTTGTGTAGAAACTCTGGATTTTGAGTTAGTTCCAGGTTGCTGAGCCATAATGAGACTAGAGTGCTCCAATTAATAAATACCCTTTTCTGCATAATTTGACTTCTTTGGGTGGGTTCCATTTTCTAGTTCCAGTATTCTATTTCAAACATCTATGAGGTTATTTGCTTGTGAACACATGTGCATGGATATGTACATATGCTTTATAGAAACCATTCTTGATTGTTCTTCTTATTAACTGAGTCAAGATAAACACACAGCTGACCAAGATAGCTAGTCTTTCAACATTCTCTGTGGGTATCCATGTGTAGTGGGTAGCCATTTCAACCTTGATCTGGAAGTTCCAACCCCCATTGAGGCTTCAGTAACTGTCACACCAACAAGGCAGGGCCAAGAGAGGACCTTGAAAACCCAAGATCTGGAAATGCTGTCTCTCTTGGTTCCTAGACCCTAGACACTGGAGGTAGACTGAGCAGAGTTCTCCAGAGAACACCGCTGGAATGTGCCCTGACTTTCCTAGACCCTGCAACCTACCTATCCCTTCATTTGTAAGTTACGCTACAAAATAAACCTCCCTTTTAACTATGTGGAGTGGCCTTAATAATTTCACTAATATCTGGCACTCACATAGGGCAAATTCCTAAGGCCTGGTTGGCTCCCACCCTCAGTCTCCTCCCCATCTGGCAAGTACCTAAACCCACCTGCAGAGTTGCATATCATCAAGGAATACCTAACCAGTTCCATTCCCAAAAAAGGCAGCAGCTAGTCCGGTCTCAGTTCCCTAGCTTAGCCCTGAGACCAGCAAAAAACCGCTGCTAGTGAGGCGTTCCCCCTCCTCCCTGATTGCTGGCTCCCCACCATCTCGACTCTTGCCTTCAGCTGCTGCCAGCCAAGATCTCCAGCAGGCCCTGCTTTGGATCTATGCCAAAGCCTCCTGCTGGCTGAAACGTGCTACTACACCCCCCCAACCCACGGAAAGGTAAGTTAGGCAAACAAGCGTCTTATTTCAATGAAAGTATTTGATAATTTTACACCTTAAAACTGACTAACAAATTTTGAGTAATTCTTGTAATATGGCTGACAACATTACCTCACAAGAATTTAAAAACCTTTTTGCCTGTATGATGAATGACATTTTCCTGAATATATGCGACCTCCCTAAGGCATATCTGGCCTGTACCATCTTGGCATTCATCGTAATAATTCACACAGTGTACAAAGACTGGTTTAATAATAAGAACAAAGATGAGTCATTATTGGGACTGATATAGCCTTTAAAAGATAGCACAGAAGGCTTACATAAAAAGATTCTTTCTCTGGAATCTGCTAATTAGGATTACCAAACAGGCTTGTACCCACAATTGATCTTATTGATAATAAATGGAAATATTTCATGGATAGAGCACTAACTCTTCAGACACTATATAAGGAAGAAAGATTATCATTAATTGATAAGATAAGGTCCATGGAATCATGTGTTTCTGAGGAACATAAAAAATTCTCTAATTCCATGAGAAATCTGGAGTCCCTTGCAAGAGAGGAGGTTCACTCCTTAGAACATACCCTAGGTGCTCATTTGCAAGCCCTGGAAGAAACTCCCAGTAAACATGACAAGTGATCTAATAAGCAGAAAGGAAAGACCATACAGGTGGAAACATCTCCAAATGGCTCTCATACAATGGCTTATCCTGTTATGATCCACGAGAAACCAGCATATGACACACAACCCGAGACATATATGACATATACATTACAACCAATTTCAACAAGGGACTTTAAAAATATAAAGGAAGCAGTAGTTACACATATGGGATACATTCCACATATGTAAGACAGATATTAATTTCATGGTCTACCTCACATAGAATCATTCGGGATGACTGGCATCAGTTAAATTCAGCTGTTCTAGAATATAGGCAGCAGTTACAGTGGAAAAGCTGGTTGAGATAAGAGGCAAGAAATTTCGAACACAAGGTAAACTCAGAGGTTTTGTGATCTCTCAAAATCAAATACTTGGTGAGGGATGTTTTGCTGACAGGAATGTACAAGCCAATTATGATGAGCATACAATATCCCTATGCTGTACAGCAGCTCTAAAGGCTTGGGAAAAAATTCCAGAACCTGGAAAACCAACTGAGGTATACACAAAGATATTTCAGGGACCACACAAACTCTTCACTGATTTTTTTCAAAGGCTGAACACAGCTATAACAAAAGCTGTGTCAGATAAAGAATTAAGAAAACTATTAACAGAGTCCTTGGCATTCAACAATGCCAATGCAGAATGCAGAAGAATACTTACACCATTAAAGATCAGATCAGTTCCTTTGGAAGAATGGATTCAGTATATTAATGGTGCTGAGGCTCTTAACTACAGTAATGAGGCTTGGATAGGAGAGACAAATCCCAGAGATGAA
Source organism: Peromyscus nudipes (assembly GCA_902168325.1). Taxonomy (NCBI): domain Eukaryota; kingdom Metazoa; phylum Chordata; class Mammalia; order Rodentia; family Cricetidae; genus Peromyscus; species Peromyscus nudipes. Next base: position 4,456 of record CABHPH010098989.1, on the reverse strand, counting down.
AGAAGGCCCCATGGTACCAAATGTTTTAAATGTGATACACCAGGTAATATAAGTAAAAACTGTACATGGGGTACTCCTAGAAGTAATACTCTTTCCAGGAATAGCCTAAACAGGAGACCACAACCACCTCCTGGATTGTGTAGGAGATGTGGCAAAGGCTGACATTGGACCAGTGAGTGCAGATTAAAAATACACGGCAACCCTTTAATGAAGGCCCCAAGATCAAACATGGTACAAACATTCCCAGCCACTGTGGAAGAAATTCCTCTCCAGGACAACTGAATAAACCAATGCCTAATGTAAAAACCGATACTGCAATGGATGATAAAATATCTCTGATAGATGAGTCACCATTTACAAACAACACAATAAAATAAATATTTTGGCAGACTTCCATAAATGAACAAAGACCAAAGCTTAGAATTGGAATTAATGGCCTGGTTCTGGAGGACCTGGTAGGCACAGGTGCAGATATGACTATAATTACACCAAAATCATGGCATCTGAATTGGCCTCTTCAAGAGGTAGATGTCCAACTTTTCGGGATTGGCACCCTATCTCAGATAAAACAGAGTTTGAGATGGGTTGAATGCATAGGGCCAGAAGGACAGAGAGGAAGCCTGAAGCCCTATGTAGCAAATGTAGCAGTAAATCTTTGAGGCTGAGATCTGTTACAACAGTGGAATACCCAGATTAAAATTCCTATACACTAAGAAAAGGAATACAGACCAATGCACTTTTGTAGGAACAATATCATAACATGCTATAAAAAAACAGTCACCAAATATTCAGGCTGTATACAAACAGAGCACAACTGCTGCTGAACTCTCAGAACTACCAACTGCCTTACCTTTAAAATGGCTAACTAATAAACCTGTCTGGGTTGGACAATGGCCTTTGACAAAGAGAAGCTACAAGCTTCAGAACAGCTAGTTCAAGAGCAGTTAATTGATCAACACATTGAAGAATCTTCCAGGCCTTGGAATTCTCCTGTATTTGTTATTTAAAAACAGTCTGGTAATTGATGAATTCTGACAGATCTGAGAGCTATTAATAAAGTAATTCAGCCAATGGGCTCCCTACAGACTGAGATGCCCTTGCCCTCTCTGCTACCCAAAGATTGGCCTATAATAGTTATTGACTTAAAAGACTGTTTCTTTACCATACCCTTACAAGAAAATGATAGAGAAAATTTTGCCTTCACAGTGCCTAATTATAACAATTATCAGCCAGTCAAGGGATATCAATGGAAGGTCCTCCCACAGGGAATGTTAAACAGCCCTACTTTGTGCCAATACTTTGTGCAAAAACCATTGCAGATAGTTCGTGTAAAGTTTCTACAGTCCATAATTTATCAGTATATGGATGATATTCTATTAGCTGATCCAAAGTTAGATATATTAGAAAGCATGTTTGAAGAAGTAAAGAAAGTTTTGCCTCGCTGGGGACTGCAAATTGCTCCTAAAAAAATACAAAAAGGAGATTCTATTAATTACTTAGGATATAAGATAGAGCTAAAAAAATTAGACCCCAAAAGGTACAACTAAGGAGAGATTGATTGAAGACTCTTAATGATTTTCAAAAGTTATTAGGAAGCATTTCCAACTTACTGGGTATCATGGGAATACCCAACCCAAAGTTGGACTACAGATTTTGACTAATACTCTAAAAGGGGACAAAGAATTAAAAAGACCAATAGAATTACCAGCTGAAGCTGAGAAGGAATTGGCTCTAGTAGAAAAGACAATTCGAGAAGGACATGTGGATCGTTTGGATCCAGAACTTAAATGCATTCTTGTCATATTCCCCTCCAGACATTCACCCACAAGTATTTTGATTCAGAGGGAAGACATTATATTGGAATGGATATTCCTACCACATAAACCAAATAAGAAATTAAAGACTTATATAGAAAAGATCTCTGATTTGATTCAAAAAGTTAAATTAAGACTTTGCCAGTTGACAGGAATGGACCCAGCAGAAATCGTAGTACCTTTAAGTAATGAGGAAATTTCATCACTATGGAAAGATAATGAATACTGGCAGAGAGCCTGCAGTAACTTCTTGGGAGAGATGAAGAATGATTATCCCAAAAGCAAGAGAATAGAATTCATAAAGAAGATTGAATGGGTCCTTCCTCACATTGTACGACAAAAGCCAATTTCTGGAGTCCTCACATTCTATACTGATGCAAATAAATCAGAGAAAGCAGGGTATAAATCAGGAGACTTAAGTAAAGTGGTACAAAGTCCATACAGCTCTGTACAAAAGGTAGAACTGTATGCCATTCTTATGGTACTGATGGACTTCACAGAACCCGTCAATATAGTCATTGACTCTCAATATGCAGAGAGTTATTTTACATATTGAAAATGGTGAATTTATTCCTGATAATACAGAATTAACTTCATCATTCATATAATTGCAGGAAATCATCAGAAAAAGGGAACATTATATATATATATATATATATATGATATAAACACATTATCAGATCCCATACAGGTCTGCCAGGACCTCTAGCACAAGGTAATGATGAGATTTATCATTTACTAATAGGTAATGTGCTAGAAGCCTCAGAATATCATAAGAAACACCATGTAATGAACAGTCTGGACGTGAGTGGGGCTAATGAGGGGCGAGGGGCGATGGAAAGAGAACTTGGGGGAGCGGGAGATCCCAACTGGATCAAGAACAGAGAGGGAACATAAGGAATGTTCATGGTAAATGAAGACCACATGAGAATAGGAAGAAACAAAGTGCTGCAGAGGCCCACAGAAATCCACAAAGATGCCCCCACAATAGACTGCTGGCAATAGTCGAAAAATAGCCCGAACTGACCTACTCTGGTGATAGGATGGACAAACACCTTAATTGTCGTGCTGGAAACCCCATCCAGTGACTGAGGGAACTAGATGCAGATATCCACGGTCAGGCCCCGGGTGGAGCTCCGGGAGTCCAATTGGCAAGAAGGAGGAGGGTTTATGTGAGCAAGAGTTGTTGGGACCAGGCATGGATGGAATACAGGGACAAGTGGCCAAACAAATGGAAACACATGAACTGTGAACCAATGGCTGAGGGGCCCCCAACTGGATCAGGCCCTCTGAATGGGTGAGACAGTTGATTGGCTTGATCTGTTTAGGAGGCATCCAGGCAGTGGGACTGGGTCCTGTGCTCAGTGCATGAATTGGCTGTTTGAAACCTGGGGCTTAGTAGAGACCCTTGGCTCAGCCTGGGAGGAGGGGACTAGACCTGCCTGGGCTGAGTCTACCAGGTTGATCTCAACCCTCGGGGGAGTCTTTGCCCTGGAGGAGATGGAAATGGGGGGTAGGCCAGGGGGAGGGGGACGGTGCAGGAGGGGGGAGAATGGGGGAATTTATGGCTGATATGTAAAGTTGAATTATATTGCAATATAAAATAAAATAAATTCAAAAAAATCATCTAAGACTTAAGTGTCAGTTCCAATGAAAAATTGAAAGGATATGGAACTAGGTGCTTCACGGTTTGGGGCTCCATTGGTAAAATGACTTATTTACCCTAATAGCTGTGCAAAGGTTTTACGGTAGTTGGATGACAATAAAGCTACCTATAAGAGCAAATAAGCCACTTTAAAATCCTTAAAACAAGGGAAAGCAGTTTATACACTGAATGTTGGTTTAGTTTTAAAAAAACTTATCTTGAAATTAAAAAAGTTCTTTGCCTTGAACGAACAGCCTGCAATGAGTAATTCCTTTGCAAATCTAATAAGGAAACAAGGAAACAGGCATTCAAAAAAGAAATGACTGCTTTATAGACTGGAACAAACTTCAGAAAATCTAGCTGTCTTACAAAAGAGTTGCTTTACCTGAAAGTTCCTTACAAAAAATCAATGCTAAATATGACAGCTAATAATAACCAGCAGGCAGGCTCCCTTCTACCCCCACCCCTACCGGGAAGGCCCCCCTTCTCCAAGATTCCCTGCAGTCTCCAAGCCCTGCCCCCAAATCCAAAATCCCCAGAGACCCTGCCACTTCCTGAGACTTAGAGACCTGCCCCAGCTCCCATCCTGT
>CABHPH010098985.1:27657-52380 GCA_902168325.1 Peromyscus nudipes | reverse complement strand
AAAAAAAAAAAAAAGAAGTAGTAGTTTGGTAGTCTTAAATGCCAGGTGTGGTTTCATACTCTAACCCCAGGGCTGGGAAGGTAGAGTAGGATAGTCACTCACAGTTTAACATCATCCCTAGTGAATTCCAGGCCAGCCAGGTCTGCATAGTTATGAGTGCCAGAACAGCCAGGGTTGAAAAGCAAGACTGTGCCTCAACAATCAAAAACTAAGTTTAGTCTTAAAAATGTTTAAGAGATTAACTGCATAATCAGCCAGGTAGCTTTTGCTGATTCAGCTAAGAAATTCCAGCATGTGCTATCTGACATTTATGTTGTTTTGAAAACATTTATGGGGCTGGAAAGATGGCTCAGGAGTTAAGAGTACTGGCTGCTCTTTCAGAAGACCCTGGTTCAGTTCCCAGCACCTACATGGTGGCTCACAACCTTGAGTATCAAGTGATGCCTTCTTGTGGCCTCTTCAGGCACTGTAAACACATGGTACCTAAACATACATACTGGCAAACCACCCATATACACAAAATGCAGATAAATAGACTAAAAAAAAGTTAATAATTACAGCTCTTACATTTAGGTTTGTTTAGCATCAGGTTTTTTGTTTTTGTTTTTAATTTTGGGTTTGTTTTTGTTTTTGTTTTTTGTATAGTGGAGACTAAACTCAAGATTCATTTTTTCCCCCTTAGGAATTTTTAGTCTTTCCAGAATTTTAAAACGGTTGTTCTTTTCACATTGTGTTTAGTCACTGTTCTATTGCTGTGAAGAGACACCATGACCAAGGCAACTCTTATAAAAGAAAGCATTTAATTGGAGGCTTGATTACAGTTTTAGAGGGTTAGGCCATTATCATCATGGCCCTGGAGCAGTAGCTGAGAGCTTTACATCCTGATCCACATGCAGCAGGCAGAGGGAAAGACTGGGCTTGGTGCGGGCTTTTCAAACCTCAGAGCCCACTTCCTCCAACAAGGCCACACCTCTTAAACCTTCCCAAACAGCTCCACTAACTGGGGACCAAGCATTCAAACATATGACTTTCTTATTCAGACCACCACAGCTATGTTGGTATATTTGTTACATTATAGATTATTGATTGGAATCTCTTCTTTCCTAACATGAGTATGTAATATTGTAGTTGTTGCTTGAAATACTACATTAGCCATGACCCACAAACTATTGATTTTCATTCAGTTGAAAATAAATTTTCCTTTTCTCCTTCTGAGTTGTTTTTTCCCTTTAGGTTACTTAGCAGTACATTGTTTGATTACCAAATACTTAGAAGATTTCTAGATACTGTTCTCTTTCTGATTGTTAATTCGATTCCATTGTGATAGAGAGCATAAATTGTGTGTGTGTTTTGCTTGCTTGTTGTATTTTATTTTTTGTAGTACCAGGGATTGAACCCAGGACTTGAGAGTGCCTGGCAAGTGCTCTACCTTTGAACTATGGGCTCAGTCCTCCACCCCCCTTTTTGAGGCAGAGCTTTACTAAGTTGTGATGGCCTTGCATATGATCTTTTTCCCAGTCTTTAACTGTCATCCTCTGGCCTCAGCCTGCGTATCTAGAACTATAGGCTTATACCACCAAGCCTATCTGACTGCAGTCCTTTTCAGTTCACTGAGATTTTATATTCCTGAATAGTCTTGATCAACTTAAAACATTTTAAAAATTATTTCTTTTTCATTGTTGTGTGTCTAAGAGAATCAGTTCAAGAGATGGCTCAGCAGTTAAGCACTTGCTACTCTTCCAGAGGACCCAGTTTGGGAGGCTTGAAATCACCTGTAATTCCAGCCCCAGGGATCCAGCATCTTCTTCTGGCCTCTGCAACCACTCACATGTACTTGGCTTACATGTACCCATGAAATTAAAAAAAGAGAATGTTAGTTTGTGAAATTACTAAAGTATTTTTTAGCTTGGGGGCATTTTGTTTTGCTTTTGGGGTACTTTTATATTATAGCATTTAGTTGCATTTTGCTTTTTTTTTTAATGTCTTATGTAGCCCAGGCTGTCCTCAAACTTGCTATGTAGCTAAGGATGGCCTTGAACTGAGTCTTTTTCTTCTACCTGTCATGATACAACTATGTGCCACCATGCCCAGCCTCCAAATCACTTTTATATGCCATTTTTATTTACTTTAATTGTTAACTATTTTATTTTGTTTGAACTGTAATCTTCCTGCCTCAGCCTTCTGAGCATTGGGGTTATAGGTATGTGCCATCTTACCCAGCCTTCCATTTTCAGTTTTGAACAAGAATCATAGAGGTGCTTCTCTTAATTATTGAATAGCTGTTCTCCTGGAACTATCCATGTCAGCGTTTGATGTTTCTGCCTGGAGCTCCAGGTTGGTAATGAGTTCCTCCTGTGCTTCTTCAACAGGTCTGAGGTCTGGCAAACTCGGGGAGCAGTGTGAGGCGGTGGTCCGCTTCCCTCGGCTTTTCCAGAAGTACCCCTTCCCTATTCTCATCAATTCAGCATTCCTAAAGTTAGCTGATGTTTTCAGAGTTGGGTAAGTCTTTGTAATGCCTCAACGTGCTAACTGCATACTTAGTACTGTCTTTCCTTCTGGCCCGTTAGGACTGCTTGCCACTCAGGTGGATGCACATTGCATTGCACCACACTTTGGTATGAGGTTTAATGACATTTAGCAAAAATGAAAAGTAAGGTTCAGAGAGTAATTAATTATTTCTTTAGGGAACAAGATATTAAATCAGAACAACCTAATTCTATTACTGTGTGTATATTTTATAAGAATCTGTAGTTTTCTATACAGATTGTTTTATGAAATTCCTGATTTCATTTAGTGATTTGCACCATGAGATGCATGTGTGTGCAGTTTTTGAAACATGTAAGCACTGAATAAATGCCCGTTTCCTCATTTCTGTCCCCACTCTTACCTCTCCTAGTCTCCATTCATTCATGTGCCCTTCCATATATACGTCAGGTCAGACCTGAGGGAGGAAAGCAGTGATGGGTACTGGGAGCAGAGGGAGGTCACCCTGGGCATGGCCATGGTGTGACTGGGCCAGCAGGCATCTTTGAGCAGTGCCACAGGTATTGCAGCTGCTTTGGGTTGGGATCCACCACGTACAGCTTAGTGGCTCTTGGTGGTGAGACAGATCGTGATGGCATGAAAAGCAGTTGCCCTTGGTACTGCTCTAACGGTTACATATGCCTCTCCCAGAGTGAGCTCATTTCCTTCCCCACTTTTTCTAGAAACAACTTTCTGAGGCTCTGTGTTCTCAAAGTGACCCAGCAAAGTGAAAAGCACCTGGAGAAGATTCTAAACGTGGATGAATTTGTGAAGAGGGTTTTCTCAGTGATTCACAGCAATGATCCTGTGGCAAGAGCTATCACTCTCCGGTACTGTGTCTCTGTGTGATTCAATACAGACTAGTTAAGCTGTCGTTATGTACCTAAAAGGACTTGTTTTTCACTAAGACTACACAAAATATGGTAACCATCCTTGTGTGTAAATCCAGGTTAGCATCTGTAATGCTTTTTGGTTGTAATTGCCTTGCTTGTGTTTCAAACATCCCACTGTGTAGGCACTTGCTCTAATATCTAGGTGGATTTCAGTACAGCATTGCCTTGCTCTTTTGAACTTTTGAAGTTCCCCAGGCAGGCATTGAACTTGGGACCTTCCTATATTAGCCTTCCAAGTAGCTTGGATTCCATCTCTATGCCACACCATGCCTGTCTTCATTCTCTTTCAATTCTGTTTGTATAATCACATGTATAATTTGGGGGCAGTTTTTTGAAACTCGGTTAATTAAATTATCGGTTTCCTTTCCAGCTTTCCCTGCCCATACTCTTTTTAACCAGGAGGTCACTACTTTTTTCTGGGTCAAGCATTGGTACTTTCTTATTCAGAATTAGTTGCTTTGTCATTCTTCTGCATTTTGATTAACATCATGTGTTTTAAAGCCGGTTCTTGGGACTGGGAATGCAGCTGACTTAGTAAAAGTGCTTACTTACCTGGCACTGCTGAAGCCCTGGGTTCAATTCCCAGCTTCAGGAAACTCCATGAAACTGGGCATGGTGGTGCACAGCTGTAATCCCAGCACTTGGGAAGTTGAGGCAGGAGGTTCAGGGTCATTTTGGCTACACAGTAAGTTTGAGCTATATGAGACCAAAAAATGTTATTGAGTGTTACCTTTAAGAAACTATCCAGCTTGCTGGGCAGTGGTGCATACCTTTAGGCCTAGCACTTGGGAGGTAGAGACGGGGATCTATGTGAGTTCAAGGCCAGCTAGTTCTGGGACAGCCAGCTACAAAGAGAAACTGTGTCTCAAAAAAAACAAAAACAGCGGAGCAGTGGTGGCACACACCTTTAATCCTGGCACTTGGGAGGCAGAGCCAGGTGGATCTCTGTGAGTTCAAGGCTAGCCTGGTCTACAGAGCAAGATCCAGGACAGGCACCAAAACTACACAAAGAAACCCTGTCTTGAAAAAACTAAAAAACAAACAAACAAATAACAACAAAAAAACAACAAAAAACTATCCAGCCTAGCATACTTGAGGCACTAGGTTAAATTCCCAACACCACAAACAGAAAAGGGCTGGGGGGCCGGAGACTATAGCCAATGGGAAACTTAAAATTAAGACACTTAGTCTCAGCACTGGGGAGGCAGAGGCAGGAGGATCTCTGAGTTTGAGGCCAGCCATGGCTACATAGCAAGCTCCAGGCCATCTATCCAAAAAGAAAAAAGTTGCTGTGTGACTGTATATGAGTGATTGTCACATTATTTTTGTAAAATAAAAAGTTGAGGAAGATTGTATCTCTATTGATAGAATATTGGGTAAAAGAACAGTATGTTTATACTAACACAGATAGGGATAGAGTGTTAAAAGGATTTTGAGATTTTGTGTGTGTGTGTGTGTGTGTGTGTGTGTGTGTGTGAGTGTGAGTGAGTGCCTGTGTGAATGAATGTCTATGCACCACATGCATGCCTGGTACCCTTGAGTTCAGTGGGGAGTGTCCAATCCCCTGTAACTGGTGTTACAGACATTGTGAGCTGCTCTGTGGGAACTGAACCCAGGATCTTTTCAAGAACAGCAAGAGATGGGATCTACTTTTGCTCCTTCCTGTCAGTGAGTACATCGTCTACAGGTTCAGAAAAGATCTCAAGGAACACTGTCAACAGTGATTATTTGGGGGGAGGGGTCACTGAGTCAGGGACTGGAGAGATGTGATGTTGAATTGTTCCCACAAGTATGCATTATTTTAGTTTTTATCAGAAGCAATGAAGGAGAATAATAGAATTTAAAAGTGAATTTTTTGGAGGTAGTTTGAATATTTGACAAGGTTCATTTCATACTTGGGCGTCCCACTCTGTGTGTAGCCTGTCCTTCACAGAGTTCCAGCAGTTGGGCCCGTAAGAACTATTGCTGCCAATAAAATTGGCAGTTTCTAGTAAACTTCAAAAGAAATATATTTTAAAGACAAAATATTGCCTTGTAATCTTCACGAGTAACAGTTGAAACATGTTTTAAGGAAAAGAAATTGGAACTGCAGTTTTGTAGTAGCCCTCCACCATTTGAAGAGTAGCAAAGGGAAGGTTCCCGCAGGTCCCATGCTTCTTCCTGAGATGTGTACTCAGTCAGGCAGGAAAGCTGCAGCTGTTGGCATCAAGAGTCCTGAAGGGTTTGTAAAGTGAAAAATCAAACACCCCAAAGTTCTTCGTCCCCCAAAGAAAAAGAAAGGTGTATTTATAGAAGCCCCAACTATATGTGTGGCCAATGGCAACATGATATGAGAGCGTCAAAGTCTCTCTAGAGAATATTTAATAGTCTTGGACCTTTTTTTCCCACAGATTACTTTATGTCAAATCTAGTTTCCCAGAGTCAGCCACTGTTGTGATTTTACTCTTAGGGAGCCTTGTCGAATGCTCTTACAGCATGGATATCCATTGGTATAAGACTTCTCCCACTCAGCATTAACCCATATGTGTCAGTAGTTTCCTTGTGGGGTGCTGGCAGGCTGAGACTGGTTCTCCCTATGTAGTCCAGACTGACCCACACTCCTGATGTGTCTCAGCCTCCCGTGGAACTGCAGGTGTGCACTGTTACAGAATCATGCCTTTTTGGTGCTGAGTAGTATAACATTGTATAACTACAAGCTAATTTGGTAGTCTGTTCTTTTTTATTATTATTATTATTATTATTTTTTTTGGTTTTTCGAGACAGTGTTTCTCTGTGTAGCTTTGCGCCTTTCTTGGATCTCACACTGTAGACCAGGCTGGCCTCAACTCACAAAGATCCTCCTGCCTCTGCCTCCTGAGTGTTAGGATTAAAGGTGTTCTCCACCACCGCCCGGCTTGGTAGTCTGTTCTTTTGAAGAACACCAACATTGTTTGCAGTCCATGTTATTATAAAGCTGCTACCAGCATTCCTTTTTTTTGTTTTGTTTTATTAATAGACATAGCCTCATGCATCCCACACTGTCTTCATCTCAAAGATTAGCTTGAACTACTGATCCTCCTGCCTCTGTCTCCCAAGTGCTGAGATTATGGGTGTGCACAACTATGCTGGATTATGCAGTGCTGGCGGGTCAGACCCAGGGCTTTGGATAGTCTAGGTAATCACTCTGCTACTTGAGCTACGTCCCTAGTCCCTTGCCCTTACCGCTTGAGTAAAATCACTGGGTATAGGTCATGTTTATTTGTTTGCTTCTAGCTCTTAGCCATTGTAATAGTGCGTAGTGAATTAAGTTTATATTGCCCTCGTGGTGATGATCTGGAGCACTGGGTCGTGTGCCTTTAGCCATTCATAAAGTGTCTGTTCTTGTCTTTTGTCCACTTTCCTTCGTTAGATTGTTTAGATTTTGTGGTGTTACTGTTTTCTTCGTAATTTTTTTTTGTATCCTGCATACTAGTCCTTTTGTATGACTATTTTACATACCACATAGAAAAATAAAGACCTCTTTCGCATCCCAAAAGCTAGGAGCAGAATAATTTTCATTTTTGTGTTTATTAGTTTATATTTCAGCATTCCTTTTTTTCTTTAAGTATAAATCAGATGTTATATGCTTGAGAATGAGATACTTTGCTTTGACGATATAGATATATATTAGCGTGTGTGTGTACTGTGTGTGAGTGTGCACTTACACATGCCTAGAGGACAACTCTTATAGATGTGTGTGAGTGTGCACTTACACATGCCCAGAGGACAACTCATAGAATCGGTGCTCTCATCGCACCTTTGCATGGGTTCTGAAGACGGTTGCCAGGCTTGTGCCGTCTCGCCTGCTTTCATGGGACTTTTTCATAGAAAAACATTTCAGTAGCATTAATAGGAGGACTGTGTTAGGAAGAAACCAAACTGCAGAGGATAGATGTTAATGAATGTGTTCTCTCTGAGGATGTCCTTGCAGAAGGTTCTGTATTGTGTGGTTATTTGTTTTTGGTTTTTTGACTTTTTGAGACAGGGTTTCTGTCTGTTTCTGACTGTTCTGGAACTTGCTCTGTAGACCAGGCCTCAAACTCAGAGATCTGCCTACTGCAGCCTCCGGAGTGCTGGGATTAAAGGTGTGCACTACCACCACCTGCTTACATTTTTTTATTTAGTGTGCTAACAAAAGACAGATTTTAGGATTCAGTTCTCTTCTTCTACCATGTGGGTCCTAGAGACTGAATTCAGGTTGGCAGGTGTGGCGACAGGTCCCCACTGAGCTGTCTCTGGCCCCTGTATTTTCTAGACTTTACTTTCCTCACTGTTGCAGATACTGGCTTAAGCTGCAGGGGGCATCCTCCACCTCGGGAAAAATCTTCTACTGATGTGGTAGATTAAAAAAGCATCATGCTGGTATTTATTGATGTGGAATAAAAACTCTGGGATGTCTGTTGTACTTTGTGATTCTGCTTAATAGCAGATATGTTGTATTCCTAATACTTTGTTAAAGTGAACTTCTTTATGCAACACTGGAAAATTGATGTTTGGGATGCTTTAATAATTCAAAAGTTCTTTTCTGGGCTCTGATACCTGAGATGTACTTCAGAATGATTCTTTGGAAATGTAGCTTGTATGTGTCAGAGGCAGGGTAAAGAGGGCATGTATCTCAGGGGTGGAGCACTTGCCTTGCATGTATAAAGCCCTGAGTTCAATCCCAGGGCCAGGAAGAAAGGAAGGAGAGGAGATGGGAGAGGGGAAGGAAATTTAGCTTATGCTAGGTGAGCTCTTTTAATATTTCTAATGTACTTAAGCATACGGATGTGCTTAGATTTGAGTCATTGCTAGATTCCTAAAATTAATAATTTTTAACCTGAAGTTTATAGAATGACCTAAACTTTCGGAGTTAATAATCTAGGTTGGCTTCCTTTTCCTTAACTATATTTGTGGTCTTGGGTTTCTCTGTTTCTGTAGGATGTTGGGAAGTCTGGCATCAATCATCCCTGAGAGGAAGAATGCCCATCACAGTATTCGACAGAGTTTGGATTCCCACGATAACGTAGAAGTTGAGGCTGCTGTTTTTGCAGCCGCGAACTTCTCTGCACAGTCCAAGTAAGCTTAGGCCTTTTAGTAATTTGGCTCCCAGGGGAGTTTTTGAAAAAAATAACTAATCAATATCTGTATTATAGAAAGATGTAAATGAGGAGGTGTATTTTCCAAGAAGTCTTAAAACATGTTAGGGGAAGAAAATACAAATGTTGGTCCTAGAAAGACAAGTCCTCATAGCCTGGTTTGGGGAAGCTGCTATTGATAGCTTTGATGTCTATTGAAGAGCACAAACACATTCATAATCCAAAATTGCTACTTTCTGATTGTCTTCTATTGCTCAGCTGTTTTGCCTTAGACCCTGCACAGTTTGACAAGGAGAGTAACTTGGAATAAAACTGACTGACATATTCAGGATGTCCTGTGCTACACTGCTATCTTAGAACAGAGTGTGTGTGTGTGTGTGTGTGTGTGTGTGTGTGTGTGTGTGTGTGTGGTGCATGCATGCCTGTACATGTGTGTGGAGACCAGAGGACAACCTCAAGTTTGTCATAGTTCTTAGGCGGTGTTTACCTTTTTGTTTTGAGACAGGGTCACTGGCCTGCAACTTACCATGCATGCCGCCAGCATGTTCCAAGGATCCCCCGACATTTACTGTTTCAGTTGGTGGAGTGAACCTGGGCAAGCAGGGCCTAAAAATGAGGCAGACTTAAAGTCTCATGCAATAGCCAACTTTATTCAGAGCATCAGACAATTTATACACTGAGACTTAACAAGAGTTACCTGAATAAAGTATATAATCACAAGGACAAGCCACATGTTGCAAAAACATGATTTTCTATAGAAGCATATAAATAACAACAGCTGAAGTATACTCACTCATCCCTGCTACATCTGGGAGGAGCAGGAAAACATATTTTAAGAACAATTCTGTGTTTTGAAGAAACTGGGGTCACAAGGCTCTTGTGTGTTTTCTTGGAGTTTTCTTATAAGCAGTCAGAATTCCCCTCATGCAGCTCCATTCTTGGACTGTGTTCCAATCTCTGTACTGAGATTGTAGGCATACCATAACTGGCTGTTTTCCAACACGTCTTTTGGGGGTTGAATTCAGATCCTCAAGCTAGACAGTTACCAGCTGAGCTATCTCCCCAGTTCAGTAGTATTTCTTTATTATTTTATTCCTGTGGAGGCAGGAAGAGGGCATCGGATCTCCTGGAGCTGAAGTCACAGGTGGTTGTGAGCCTCACGATGTGGGTACCAAGAACTGAGTTGGAGTTTTCTGTAAGAGCAGTAAGTGCTCCTAACCACTGAGTCAGCCCTCCAGCTTCGTAATTTTGTTGTTGTTTTCTGAGGCAGAGTCTCACTCTGTAGCTCCAACTGTAGTAGCAACTCGCTCTGTAGCCCAGGCTGGCCTTGAACTCACAGAGATCCTCCTGCTTCTGCCTCTGCCTCTGCGTGCTGGGATTAAAGGTGTCAGTCACTATGCACAGCCTAGCCCCATAAATTTACAAGTAGAATGTTGACCATGGTATTATTACCATTTTGGACTTATTTGTTATAAAAAATATCCCCTGATTAATAACCAAAACTAACTTTGTTTTCTGAGGACCATTTCTGGTGATGTGTGTGAAAGGCCATAAACATGTGCCTCCCTTGACCAGTGAAATTTATTTCTAAGAACTTAGCTAATATGAACAGGGTGCACTGGTAACCTTCAAGGGTGCTAGTTGTTTATATGTACTGTTGTTTATATGGTAAATGTTTATTTTTATGGATAGACAACTCAGGACATATACCAAAGATTTGTCCCTATCTGTACTTTTTAAAGTTGTTCTTGGACAGCCTCATACTTGTACACAGTTCCTTTGAAAGAGTAGCAAACACTCTCAGCTGCTGACCAACCCCCAACCACCTTTTTTTGTTACTGAGAGTGAGTGAGTACTGATGCAGTGAGAACTTGCATTGCATAGGGACTATGCTGTGAACAGTTATCATCTGATTAATGCCTCCAGGGTAACTATCCAGTGGCTCCAGAAGCAGTTTTCTAAGTTTAGTCTCTCAGTTTGGATAAATAGATAATTTAGTGATTAAATTTATGTATGAGGATCATTTTTAGGTGAACATTTTTTCACTCCAGATAGGACACTGGTGACAGACAAAACAGTGTTTCACTGAGAGGATTTATTGGGGTTACCTATAGGAGTATGAGTGAGGGATTACTTAGGAGAGCATAGGTGACTCAGCTAGCATCCCCCAAAAAGCCCACCCCAGCATGGGTGATGATTCAGGAAAGCTGCACCCTGGAGCATCCTGTACCTGAGCCAGCAGGAGATCCAGCAAGTTCTGCTTATATAACCTTGATGCGTACTTACGGATTTTCTGAGTTTCAGGAGCTTCCTGATACTTGTCAGTTGTGTACCTCCTGAGCTTTTTAAGTTTGGTTTACTTTCTGAGTCTTAGGTGGTCTTAAGTACAGAATGTTTCAGTTCGGAGGAAATTACTACATAACACTATCCTCAGTGAGATATACTATATACTTGTGTTTGCATTATATAATACCAGATTAGTCTAATAGGAAAGCCTGAAGCACTTATGTATCAGTATAAATTAAGAAAATACATCATTTTTTATTAAGAAATTTTTATTCATTTTACATACCAACCACAGATCCCCCTCTCCTCCCTCCTTCCACCCCCCCATCCTTCCTCCCAACCCATCCCCCATTCCCACCTCCTCCAAGGCAAGGTCTCCCATGGGGAGTCAGCAGAGCCTGGTACTTTTAGGTCAGTTTTTATCTCTTCTTGAAGAAATAGACTTGAGATCATGTATCTCCACCAACATGGGTGGCTGTGTACTATTTCTGTCAGTTCTGGGTCTTGTTGAAATCAGAGTAACTGGCCAAATGAAACCTTAATATTTTAATTAGCTGCACATAGAGATGTATACCTTTAATCTAAGACCTCAGGAGGCAGAGGTAAGTGGATCTCTGTGAGTTCCAGGCCAACCTAGTCTACATAACAAGTTCCAGGTCATCTAGAGCTACAGATTAAGACCCTGTCTTGAATGAAGGAGGAGGAGGAGGACTTACTTAATCTGTGCTGCTGTAGCTGCATCTCACTTGCTCTAAAAGGGTTAAGATTGTGTAGTAGAAGAGCTTGTCCTGGCTCTGAACAGAGGAGCTGGCCAGCTCCAGGTGCTTTTAGGATTGAGGTGAGCGTAGTCAGAGTGGTGTCCTTTTCCAGTCATTAGCTAAAGAGCCTGGCCTCATCAGAAAGGGACAGCTGTCCAGTGGCACCAGCCCACTGCTGCGATGCAAGAGACCCTGGCTGTCAGACCTGATTTGACGGGACACCGGTGGGGTGTACAGCTAGGCCAGAATATCAGGTGACTTCCTTTAGTCTCAGCAGTTTCCATACTGACACTGAGAATTTATTATTAGACCAAAAAAGAAAAGTCAGCAGGCTCCTACTCTGCATCTTTTGGGCTCAGAGGGCTTAAACCAGATTTTTAAAGTTTGGAGTGTTATAAAATGTTTTGATGTAGTCACTGTCACTGCTCTAGAAGGGGTGGGACCTGGGAGAGGGAGCCAATAATGAGGTAGACTAAGTCTCATGCAATGGCCAGTGTTATTCAGAGCTTCACACATTCTATACCCTGTGGGTTAAGAAAGGTCACCTGAGTAAAGTTCTCTGGAGTTCAAGCTGTATACAACCACAAGGGGAAACCACACTTGGCAAAAGCATGTTTTTCCGTAGAGGCATATAAAGGATAGTTTAAACATTTAATTGAGTAACAATAGAAAGCAATAATGAGTAATTTGAAGTTATCTCAACTCCTATCTGCCTCACCTGGGAGGAGCGTGAAAACACATTCCAGGAACAATTCCGCGTTTTGAAGAGACAGATCACAAAACCCTTGTTTTGTTTTCTTGGAGTGTTCTCTCAAGCACTCAGAATTCTCCTCACACAACTCCATTCCTGGACCATGTTCCAACAATCCACTATATCTAGATATTATTCTAAACACTAGTTAACAAATAAAAAAGTCAGAGCTCTGTTGGCACAATTAAAATTAACTGGTGCTATGGCAGTGGCTACTTGGGCCGCTTGAGCAGGTCTGTTGCTTGAGACCTCTGAAGAGATGGCGAATGGCCAAAGCAGAATGCTGAAGAAGAGGCTCCCTTATGCTTTTTCTTTTGTGAGGAGTATGGGGCTCTGAGGTAGCATCTCACTGTGTAGCTCAGGCTGACCTCAAACTTGGGATCATCCTGTCTCAGGTCCCAATTACTAGGACTTCAGGTGTGCTCGGCCACATCTGGCCTGCCTTTTACACTCTTAAAAATGTGTTTATAGATACTCTATTAGAAATTTAAGGAGCTAATTTTTAAAATGTTTATCCATAGGAAGAATAACAGATCTAAAATATGTTAATGTAAAATATTTTTATAAAAGTATTTATTTAAAAAAAAAAACAATTTTGTGAGAAAAATGTCCTTAACATTTTTCCAAAAGTCTTGAAGGCCTGGCTAAATTCTCATTCATCTACTTCTGCACCAACATCTGTCAAAATACGCTATTTTGATTAAAGTATGTGAAGAAATTCCAATCTCCCACAGATAATAGTGGGAAGAGGAGAGGTTTATGAAGCCTTCCTAGGTATGTGATGTTTTAATACCTGTGAGTTAGTCTGTTAGGAAACACTGGCTCACTTGTGTTACTCAGATCTTGGAAATGTCCCACTGTGTATGGACTGCACTGGAGAAGAATGCCACCAGTTCCATCAGAAAAGACTTTAAGGACCAAACTTTCGTGCTCATGGTGACAAGTACATTTTCTGTAGTTGTTATTTTGCTGAAAGCTAAAGTATTGTAATTGACATAAAGATTCTCTGTTATTTGCCTAAAGTTACCATCTGACTAACTCATCTTCCAAGGAAATTCTTTGGCAAAAAAGGCAAGTTTGAGTAACTTTGTGCCCCAGGAAAACACATTATCTATAACCTGCCCAAACAGTTGGTGTTTGAAGCACTGTGTCTGAAGTATACCACCATGTTTTTGAAATTTAATGCAACGAGTTACTTTCCGTTTTGCTAAGAACATTATATGCAGCTGCTGCCTGTGTTCTCTGTCGAATGTGAGTTTGCCGTGACGAGGGACGCAGCGGCTGGTGGCAAAGCTGCTGCCATTGCCTGGGCCTTGCTCCCTCATCAGGATTGCTCCTCAGTGTCATTTCACCACACATGATGGAGGGATGATGCCAGTGTCATCGTTCCTGGATAACCAGGAGATGAAAACAAATGTTACTGATTTTGAAAAATTCAACACAAAAAGTATTTGTTGTCAAGAATTCACGTGAAAGAAAACATTCTTTGATCAGGCAGTACTGACTCTGAAGGTTGCAGATAAACACCCTATCCCTCACTGGAGACGGGCAGTGCTTGATTTCTTCTTCACAGACTACGGTGGGCGCTGGCACCCTGAGCTGTCAGCCTCTTGGCTTGAGTGTTTGCTTGCATGGCTGGGGCCGCTTTACCCTGCTGTATTTGCACT
Organism: Peromyscus nudipes; assembly: GCA_902168325.1. Lineage (NCBI taxonomy): Eukaryota > Metazoa > Chordata > Mammalia > Rodentia > Cricetidae > Peromyscus > Peromyscus nudipes. Next base: position 38,406 of record CABHPH010098985.1, on the reverse strand, counting down.
TGTGTGCCTGGAGCCCACAGAGGCCAGAAGAGGTTATTGGATTCCCTGGAACTGGAACTGGAGTTACAGGTGTTGTTAGCTGCTGGGTAGGTTCAGCATGGACTGAGTTAGGAACCCCATTTCATCTTTTCAGCAACTCCATCTCTAATAACCACAAGCTGAGAAAATAAGTCTTTCTCTTTCAAACCAATGAGTCTCCCTCAAGTATAACAGAAATACTTTGCAGAAACATTTTCTTTTATATGAAGGTATTGTTTAATTATACAAAAAAAGTTTGAGAAAAAGATTTCAAAGTTTTACCACAAAGCTAGGCAAAGTATACTGCAAGAAGTTTCTCCCTGGTGGGACTAGGCAGCATGTGCCCCTCCTATAAGGTCCCAAAGACAATCCTAAGTTCCATTTCACCAAAGTTTCCCCTGAGGAACCTGGGTGAGGGCTTAACAGGAGTGTGGTGTCCCCAAAGAGACCACACTGAAAAGTCTTCAGTGTGGATGATAGTATCCCCATACCTGTAGATGGAGTCCCCTTCCCCTAATCTTCTCCCTGCATATACTCTCGCCCCTTCCTGAGACTCCAAGGCCACATGCAGTTAGGACAGAATTGCATATAACTGTTTGGGAGCAGTGGCTGGATGCTCAGGTAAGGATGCCAGGGCCCTCCCTGTCTTTCCTTTCTATGAGGGAATGGCAGCAGGCACAACCGAATTCATGAAGATGGCAGCTCTTTGGCTTGAGTGATAGTGCTGTACAATTTGGTATGTTTTTGCATTGACACAGGGAAAGCTTCATGAAATCAAAATCTTGATCAGTTGATACATAGCAATGCTCTGCAGGTTAGAATGGGTGGTCTGAGATAATACAAGTATACTTGAAGAATTCAGCACACTGGGTCAATCATGAACATACATTAAACTCATCACCCAAGACATTTCTAGGACCAGGGATGCAGCTTAATGGTAGATGCCTTGCTCAGTGTGTGCTAAGTCCTGGATTTGATTTCTAGCACCACAAAATAACAAAGAAAATTCTAGAAATCAGAAGAAAGCACACATTGCATTAGCTGTCAAGAGATGAAGTCTTCACATTGTCTAGTGTGTGGAGAACTCCACTGTTGATTTGAATTCAGCAGAACATACCTTAGCAGCAGGAAATACTTATTTAGACTTGCATTTAACTGCAAGTTGTACTTGTAAAACCTGCACATCACTTAGTTGGGCTGCATAAGCCAAGTTTGATTATATTTTCTCCCATATTATATAACATTTTATCCCAAATGCTCATGGTATTAAGTTTTTGATATTGGGTGATATTTCTGTTAGAGTCAAGAATCTATGTCTTGGAACATAGCTACTTTTAAGTAGTTTGGTCTTTGAAGAGTCTGTCTGTATTTCCTAGTGTATCTCAGCCACTTCAATGCTAAGAACTGGCTGTTTATTACTTATATAGTTAGAGCTTGTGTGTTAAGGTATATCCTCACATGTGTGGTAGTAGTGACCTTGGTTCTTTCCAATGGGGTTGCTGAGAAGTAGACTGAAGCAGCCTCCACAGGTCTGGGTCTCCTCAGTGCAGGACTGGAAGGATGCTGGCAGAACCTGTAGTCTTAGCTGCCATTTTGGAGTATTGCTTCTGTGATAATTGTGTTCTTTACACTTATAAAACTTAATTACATTTAATTTTTTGATTTTCAGTGTTGTTGCCAATTGTTTCAATTTTCTCTTTCCAAAGGGATTTTGCTGTAGGAATATGTAACAAAATCAGTGAAATGATTCAAGGTATGTACATTTTATTTAGTAATATGAAGAGACTTAATAGGAGTCCTGTTGATAATGGTTGTTCATGGTTATTAGGTATTTACTGTGTGCTAGTCATTATTTAAAATAATACTAAGAATCTTCTATGTGCCAAAAATGCCCGAGGTACTTAGGTACAGAAATAGAGCAAGGCCCTTTCTGTCATGTGTCCACTGAGTTCTGGTCAGGAGCTGAGTGAGCAGTAGACAGGTACAGTAGACAGGATGTATAAAGCACTGTAGAGAACTGATAGGGAGAGGGTCCTAAGCACGAGTGACATGATGGACGGTAGGAGGACTTCTGCTTCACCTGGCTGACCCCGAGCCCTAATGAAGTGACCTGAAGGAAGGAAAGGACGTGGCATGCAGAGAGGGGATGTCAGTGCTAGCAGAACCCAGAGCCATGGCTTCTGTCTGATAACATCCCTCCAGGGTTTTGCAACCAAAATCAGGTCCCGATTCTGTATCATGACTTAGTTTCACCTAAAGGATAGCTCATGTGTTAATCCCATGTTGTCTTTACAGCATTTGTTACAGGAGCTCTGTCTACAGCATTGTATGTTCTCAGGAGCACTGTTCGCTTCGCCTTCTGAGAAGTGGCATTGCTGTGCCATGCAGCTTGGTGATGTGTTAGATCTTTCCACACAGGAGATCTGTTCAAGGTCACACAACTAAAGAGTATCAAGCCGTTTGGTCTTGAGTCTGTTGCTTTAACCTTTGTGCTGTCTTGCCTCTCTAGAGTATGCTCTGGGAAAGCTGTATTTTATTTGTAATTTAAAGGTAGAGAATTTGCTCACTTAAATAATTTTAAAAAGCACTCAGAGAACAAGGTAGAGCTTTAGCCTGTCCCTTTATTCCTTTGTCTTTTCTTGCTCCTTTTTTTTCTTTCATCAAAACAGTGTTCCTGTGAGGCTAGCTTTGTGACATCAGAAAGAACACCCATTCACTGAGCAGGGTTTCGTGTTTTGTTTTTAAATTTTTATTTTATGTGTGTGGGTGTTCTGACTGCATGTGTGTCTGTGTGCCACCTGCGTGCCTGGTGCCCATGAAGGCCAGAAGAGGGCATCAGATCCTGTGGAACTGGAGTTACAGAAGGTTATGAGCCACCATTTGGGTGGTGGGAATCAAACCCAGGTCATCTGGAAGAGCAACCAGTGCTCTTAACAGTCGAGCCATCTCTCCAGCCCCTGAGTAGGTATATAAGCAAGGCCTGCTGTGTTACATATGATCTCTGAAAACAGATGATTCAGGGGGAGTTTTCTAGAGGAACCATTTAAGGGCTAGGTAGCTCCTGCTAGTGTCTAATGTGGCCCAAGTCCCAGCAGTTCTTACAGCCTGCTAGCGCCCAGGGGCAGGAACTAAGCAGGAGAAACATCTTGCTGGCCCCTGCTGTGCCTTTTAAAGGCAGTGTGCCAGGCATGGTGGCACACAGCTTTAATAATCCCAGCACTCGGGAGGCAGAGGCAGAGCTCTATGAGTTCAAGACCAGCCAGTCTGTATAGCAAGTTCCAGGCCAGCCAGGGCCACATAGAGACCCTGTCTCCAAAGACTAATAAATAAAGCAGTTTCTATTACCATACTTTCTGAAAAACTACTGAACTTACTGATTAGTTCTAGTTAATTATCTTTAATGTTACAACCATTATGATATATTGTGGTAATTGTTTGTTTATTTTTTGAGACAGGGTCTCTCTGTAGCCCTGGCTGTCCTGGGCCTTACTCTGTAGACCAGGTTGGCGTCGAACTCACAAGTGCTAGGATTAAAGGCGTGTGCCACCACCGCCCAGCTTGTACTAATTGTTTTTAAATGAAACTTTGCTAATTAAATCAGACCTTTCTTATTTTTAGTTTTAAAAAAATGTGAGCTATCATGAAGTTGTGATCAGACACCCAAAACCATTTGTTGTGTTCAGGCTTAGCTACACCAGTGGACCTGAAGCTGAAGCTGATCCCCATCCTGCAGCATATGCACCACGATGCCATCCTGGCCTCCAGTGCCCGCCAGCTCCTGCAGCAACTGGTCACGGCCTACCCCTCCACCAAAATGGTCATCGTGTCCTTGCACACTTTCACTCTTCTTGCAGCCTCCTCTTTGGTTGACACACCCAAGCAGGTAATTTCCACTTCCTTTTACTGCTTATCTGTAAATGTACACATTTAGTTTGATAAAAAGTAAGAAGCAACCCTAAGTTTTAATAATGTTAAGGTCTCTTTGATAAAGGTCAGTTGAATTTCTCTTTTTTTATATTTATATTTACAGTACTATTCTTGTGAGCCCTGTTGGACAAAGAAACACTAGGAAATATGTGGAAGAGTATGTTGTTATTAGGAAAGAAAGGATGGCGTATCTTAATGCCAGATCCTATGGTACCATTTGTGTATCAGGAGAAAGAAGTTCAAACCTTAGTCCTTAGCTAATAGTGAGAGCTCTGATCTGAAGGAGTTCTCTCTGTAATGTAAAAGTCTAGGTAGCACTGTCCCCACTGACACCATTCACAGAGTGACTTTGCTGTCTTTGTAGATCCAGCTTCTGTTGCAGTATTTGAAGAATGACCCCAGGAAAGCAGTGAAGAGACTTGCTGTGCAGGATCTGAAGCTGCTTGCTAATAAGACACCACACACCTGGAGTAAGGAGAATATTCAGGTACATAGTACTTAAGAAAAAGAAACACTAAGTTACCTGAGCTAGGGTGTACCATGGTCAGATGAAGTTTCTGCTCTTAATACTTCACAGTGTGGTTTGAATTTCAACAAACCAGAGCAAAATCCTTGTACACTTGTGTAGCTAGAGTTTTCCCCAGTTCTGCCTGGCCCACGGTCAGGACAAATCTCTCTCACCCACCAGTCCCACAGCTGCTCAGACCCAACCAAGTAAACACACAGAGACTTACATTACTTATAAACTGTATGGCTGTGGCAGGCTTCTTGCTAACTGTTCTTATCTCTTAAATTAATCCATTTCTATAAATCTATACCTTGCCACGTGGCTCGTGGCTTACCGGCGTCTTCACATGCTGCTTGTCATGGCGGCGGCTGGCAGTGTCTCCCTTTCAGCCTTCCACTTCCCAGAATTCTCTCTCCTTGTCCCGCCTATACTTCCTGCCTGGCCACTGGCCGATCAGTGTTTTATTTATTGACCAATCAGAGCAGTTTGACATACAGACATCCCACAGCACACTTGTGTCTTGCCATGTGTATTTTAGTCCCTCTGTCATCAGATAATTGTCTTGCTTATTTGACATCTGAATGTGTGTTCACATGAGTGCAGATGACGTCTGAGGCCAGAAGGCATCAGATCCTTCTGGAGCTGGACGTCCAGGAGGTTGTGAACCACCCAGTGTCTGGAACCAAACACAGGTCCTCTGCAAGTTACTCTAAACTGCTGAGCCATCTCTGCAGTCCCTACCTCTCCCCTACAATGATCTTATTTTTTTAATAAATCAAATAAAATAAAGGTAGACAGTACTTCTCAACCATTGGGTCATGACCCTCCTGTTTTTTGGGGTTTTTGTTTGTTTGTTTGTTTTTGTTTTTGATGGAAAAATCCTTTCACAGAGGTCGCCTAAGAACATCAGAGAGCACAGATGTTGACATTACTATTCATAACAGTAGCAAAATTACAGTTATGAAATAACAAAAAAAAATTTATGGTTGGGGGTCACCACAGCATAAGCAACTCTATTAAAGGTTCGCAGTGTTAGGAAGGTTAAGAGTCACTGCTCTTAAGATTTTTTGCCTTCCATAAATGGAGTCGTCATTAGAATCAGTAAACTGGAGTCCCATTTCCTGAAGGGAAGAGTAAGAGTTTGAGATGTTCTGGATATGACATGGCCAGTGTGATCTTGAACATACAGCAGCCTTGGTTCCCTGCACAAGAGCTGCCCAGATAATAGGACACCAAAGTAGGAAGGGGACAAGTCAGGAAGAAGGTCTGTAGGAGTAGTCGGGGCATAAGAGAGGGTAACAGGTGACTCTTTTCACAGTGTATTGTGTATATGTAGGACATCATCAAACAGTAAAAGAAAGAAAAAAAATCTGCTTACATAAGACACTGAGAAAGAAAAAAAAAAGAGGCATCCAGTTGGAGAAGTTAAGGACATCTGTGTCTGGAGTTCAGAGGGTAGATATAGCGGATGTCGCAAAATGCGAGAGTCACCAGGTACAGATGGTGTTTAAAGCCTCCAGATTGGATAACTGCTAGTGAAAGAGTATGGTAGAAAGGATGTGGATAGCAGTGAGAGAGAGCCGGCTGGAGAGCCTGAGGAACACCTCAAGGACACTGGAGTGCTAAGAGAGATTGTAAAGCTAACAGTTTTCCTAGCCTTAATTCTGTCATGGATTTTTTAATGTTTGTTGGTGGGTAAATGCATAAAAATAGTGAAAGTGTAAAATCCAGTGTGAAGTTCCACAGCTTCAGAATGACTATTCTAACTGAATAGAAGTCATTGAGATGCATGGACCTTGGATCTGACTAATGCAATGTGGACTACTTTATTTGAAAGTCCTTTATTATAATAAATGTTTAATAAGTTAGTAGTCATGAGATACTGTTGCTCCTGGCCTATTGGCTGAGAGTCAGAGTGTGGAGTCATACCATACTGCACCTGCATTCTCCTAGAGGACTGGAGCCTGGCTCTGTCTTTACCAACACGGAATGGTTTTGCTGCTGTTGTCAGCTGGGAAGAGGATACCCTGCTTCATACAGATGGAAGTGGCCAGAGAGGAGGCATACAAGGGCAGTATCCTTGAGTAGATGGGCCTGGAAGGGAGCCAGTGTACTGGGTGGTTCCACCTACTTCACACAGGGTCAGGAAGAGAACAGGGTGATGGTGCTAATGTAGATGGGTGGGCAGGCAAGTAGTACCAACTTATAAAAACAAAACAAAAAGCACTTTGTGATTTTCATCATTTATTTTCATACTTATTTATCTGTTTGGGAGGATGAGCATGTGTGTGCACATGGAGATCAAAGGACAATGACTTATGGGAGCTGATGTTCTCCTCCATCCACCATGAGGATTCCAGGGATTAAACTCCAGTCATCACACTTGAGGGCAAGTGTCTTTAACCACTGAGCATCTCACCAGCCCTATTTATTCATTTCAGTTAATTAGGAAAAAATAGTGATTGCATGTGGATGAGAATGAGAGGAAAGAGGTTTGCAGAAGCAGAAACAAAGCTACACTTAGAAGCAGAGGATTGCCAGGGAGTTGAGAGATTTAAGGGCAGCAGTGTGCTGTTATGTCTGACAAATGTATTTCTTCCTTTCTTTTTTGGTGGTGGCGGTGGCGGGTAGGTGTTTTGAGACAGGGTTCCTCTGTGTAGCGCTGGCTGTCCTGGAACTCACTTTGTAGACCAGACTGGCCTCTAACTCACAAAGATTTGCCTGCCTCTCCTTGAGTGCTGGGATTAAAGGCATGTGCCACCACCTCCTGGCTATAGACAAATATGTTTCTAAGGCTCTTTGAAAAGCTATATGATGGGTAAGATAATTTTGGACCTTTCCTTTTCCTGGATGTCAGTAGATTTTAGAGTTGAGTCTACACAGTCTTATTAAAATGAACTGGGTGCTTTCTTTTTCCACGTTCTGTAGCAGCTAGAAACAGTCACAGAGGGCATAGCTACTGTGCCATAAATTCACCTGAGTCTGAGACTGTCCAGGAAACATTCTGAGAACACGTCCCGTTACTCTGGTCATCGCTATGACGTTTTCTGCCTCTTTGTGAGTTGGTTGCATGGGAGTCACTCTCTCCAGCTCATAATGTTTCAGTTTGTAGTACACTTACTTTATTCTTAATATTGTCCATCTGTGCATACCCTCTTGTTGCCTCCTTTCTTTCTGGTTGGTTGGTTTCGACAGTGCTGAGGTTGGATTCAGCATGCACACCCAGTGCCCTGTGCTGTGCTCCACGCAGCCTGCACTTGCCAGGAACTTGGCTTTCTTGTGCTTTTCCAGTGTTTTATTTTCATTTTTCTTGCTTAATAATGAAACACTTAAAGCTATTAATTTCCTGTTTCACATATTGACCATATCCCATAAATTATGTTGTGTAATGTTATCATTGCCATTAATTTAAAATGCATTTTTAAAACTTACTGTGGTATAATTTATTTATAGAAAGCTTTCTGGGTCCACAATTTGATGACTTTTTTATACACTTATTCATTTCTGTAACCACTGCCACAAACTGAAAAGCAGATCATTGTCCTCACCCAAAGCTTCCTCAGATTTGTCTATAGAGCCATTCTTTCTCCAACTCCTGAAGAGTTGATCTGATTTCTGCCCCAGCACATAAAAGCAATTGTCTTGTAACCCTGACAGCCTGAGTTCAATCCCCAGAACTCATGTGAAGGTGGAAGGAGAGAACAGACTACCAAGGCATGCTCTCACCTTCACATGTGTGCTGTGACATACCCATCCTACCTGTTTGTTACACACATATAATACGTACATAATAGTCATAAAGTTAAAACAGTTTTGTCAAATAGACTGTATAAATGGGATTACAAGAAATGTAGCCTTTTAAGAATACACATTTATTTGTTGGGCCAGGGTGGGCGCTCATATGCCTTGGCATGAATGTGGAAGTCAGAATGGCTTGTCGGAATTGGGTTACTGCCTTCCACTGTGTGGGTTCTGGGGAGTGAACTCAGCTTGTCAGTCTTGGTGGCAAGTGCCCCTACTTCTTAAGCCCTTCTCACCAGCTCTGATTGTGATCTTTTTATAATGTTTCTGGAACACATCCCTGGTGGCCAGTCCCACTCAGGATAGAGAAGAAACCTGTATTTAGAGACCAATGCAAAGAACAGCAAATTCCACACAGGGCCTCTGCTGGAGCAGGGAGTTGAACCAGAATAGAGGGGGTGAATATTTAGACCAGATAATCAGGAGAAAAGCAATAGGTGAGTGAGAAAGAGATTCCATTTAAAGAAGTTGTTTGACCCCTCTGTGGATATTAAAAGTGATCCTGGTGAGAATGATAGGGAATGTCCTTGAACTAGATATTTGAAACATATTTTATCATTGAAATGTGATTAATGTGACATCTCTAAGGTACTTTGTGATTTGCTCTGTGAAGCTTTTTTTTTTTTTTTCAATTTGGATCAATGAAGTTTTGAGTCATTTTGTGCTTATTGAGCCCATGGTTAAGTGTCTGATAATGTGCTCCGTAACAGATAAGATGGTAATATTGTAAGTAATTTTATCTAAGTATAATATTTTCTCATGGTTTGCTTAGTTTTTCAAATGGTAGAATTCTTTTTAAAAAATTACATAAAAGCTATAGTTTCAAGAAGTAATCACTTTTAAAAGTATTTCATTTGGACTTCAGAAGCTGTGTTTGTAAATTACTTCTCTTCTTTTATGTATTTGCATTTAGATCTGTTTCCCTCTTACTTTTGTTGAGACATTTAAAATGACCATCAGTGTTGATAATACTAAATCATCTTTTCCTACCTACATCACTTTAGATTTTTAAGGCATTCAACACAGCCAACTGCCCCTTCTCTTTCCTGACACTTAGCAGTTATGGCCAAACACTCTTCCCATTTTGTGGCGTGTGTTTCCTCTGTACTTATCACCCCCTTATCCACTATGAAGTTCTGTGGTTCTGATGTGTCCCAATACCAATGTGTGGAGCCTCCACCTGTCTACCCAGTCCACTGAGCTCAGCCTGTGTGTTTTCTTGCATCATAGTTTCTCAGGTTGCAGAACACTGGCTTTAATCCTACAGACATTAGATGTTGCCCTACTTTTATTTTAAATTTTAATTTTATTTATTTATTTATTTTGTGGTATTCATCCACAGTTGGCAAGTACTCTACCACCGAGCCACATCCCAGCCCTGATTCAGTTTTTTCTAATGCTAATGCACTCATGGAAAATTCCTGAACTGCCGAGGTGTTCAGTGATGTGCTTCTGCTGTCCACACAGCTCCTTTGCCCAGTGGCCATCAGTGTGATTTGCTGCATTTTCCACAGATACTTTATTTAAAAACCAACAGTTCTTTATAAATATTTACTCTCACATACAGGTAAAGACTTTGACATTCAAAGATTTCTGTGACTCAAATCACAGATTCAAACAGAAGAACCAGAATTGTGATGTGGTCTAAGTATGTCTCAGACTCCAAACGTCTAGTGACTGCTTCTTCTTGGATTTTGTATCTCCTACCTTCTGTCCATCCTCTAAAACTGGCTTCTCTTCTTCCCCATAGAGTGTTAGTCTACATAAATGGACTCAACATCTGGCCACCAGGTTTGAAATTTACTGTTAATTGGATCTTTCATGTTCAACCTATTTCCTAATGTAGTCAGTGTAGAGTGCATGTGTGGTTCATGCACAAGGCTGGATTCAATTCCAAGCATCCCCCTCCCAAAAGCCCCAAATACCTCTCATCTCTATCCTGTAATCTACAGTTTAGCCATCTCATTGCCCACCTGGGTCACTGCCTAACCTGCACTTTGTCTGTGTAAGTTTCAACTCTCTTCTTTACCATTGCCAGAGTAGTTTTCTCTAGGTCTCTGCCAGCCATTACTCTTCTCGGCAGCTTCCTTCTGTCCTTTCTCATTCTATTTAAATTTCTCTGCCTGACTCTTAGGGCTCTCCACAATCTGACCCCGTCCTCCATTCACCATATCTCAGGCACAGCGAGCACTGCACCTTCTGGCGTAATTGTCAGCGTTGTTTGTACACCTGGACTGTCTTCTCCCTTTACAGTGGTCTGCCGAATCTTCCTGGTCCTGGGCTCATGTTTGCAGCTGCTGCTTTTGATGCAGTTGTTTGAGTAGGTTTTTCTTTTGGTTGAAAATGGATCCATGAGCGGGGCAGTGGTGGTGCACACCTTTAATCCCAGCACTTAGGAGACAGAGGCAGGTGGATCTCTGTGAGTTGGAGGCCCACCTGGTCTACAAAGTGAATTCCAGGACAACTAGGACTATTACACAGAGAAACACTGTCTC
>CABHPH010098985.1:0-27557 GCA_902168325.1 Peromyscus nudipes | reverse complement strand
AGATAGAGAGAGAGAGAGAGAGAGAGAGAGAGAGAAAGAAAGAAAGAAAGAAAGAAAGAAAGAAAGAAAGAAAGAAAGAAAGAAAGAAGAGAAAGAGAAAATAGATCCATGAACATGGTAATTTCCCAGAGTTCAAGCTGGACAGTGAGTGAGGCACACAGGTCTTTCTTCTCTTCCCATGAGTTTCCTCTGCAGAGGTGATGACTGTTAACGAGGAAATGTCTCCCCTGGCTTGCAAGGAGCTGTGCCTGTCTTTCCCATACAAGTGAGAATGTGCTGTATGTGCACTCTGAAGCTTTGGTCACAGTAACAGTCCACCTTAGGGACATTGCTGTTAGCAGACAGTGGTGAGGTCTTCCCAGCTGTACAGTGTTCCCTTTGTGTTCCAGCCTCACTGGTAGGAATTAGAATCATTTCTCATACTCTGACTTTTTGGCATTGGCAAACCTTTGTGAACATGAGTTTCCAAAAGAGGAATTAAAATAATACCTTTAATTTGAAAACTATGGGTGAGTTTAAATACCTTCAATATTTAAGTGGGTTTTTATAAAGCGTGTCTATACCAATTTCCATTGGGTTTTGTTTATTATTAGCAGGAACCTTGTGTGAACTGCCTGGTCCATTACTGACCTCATGTGGTGTAATTTGTCAATTAGGTTTTTCCATATTGACCTTTTGTGTTGTTTTTTCTTTTGTTTTGTTTTGTTGGTGGTGGGGGGTCACAACAGGATCTGACATAACCCAGGCTGTCCTAAAAAGGACTAGATCTTGTCAAGGATGACCTGTACTTCTGATCCTCCTGCCTCCACTTCCCAAGTGCAGGGATTACAGGTGCATGCCACCACACCCGGTTAATGTACTGCTAAGGGTGGACCCGGGGCCTTACGCGTGCTAAGCATGTGCCCTACAAACCGAGCTGTGTCTTCAGCCTACTCCATATTGACTTTCTTTGTCGATTTTATTTTTTGAGGGATCTCTATGTAGCCCTGGTTGGCCTGGAGCTCACTGTGTAGACCAGGCTGTCTTGGAACTAGCTCTACAGACCAGGCTGGTCTTGAACCTTACAGAAGTTCCACCTGCCTCTGCCGCCTGAGTGCTGGGATTAGAGGCGTGTGCCACCACACCTGGCATCACATTGACTCTTAATAATTTTTATAGTTGTATTTTTTATTAACCATAAGAAAAGAATTTAGTTTTATTTTGTCCAGATGATTGGCCAGTTGTTCCTTCGAGTTAAGTGATTCATCTGATTTGAAATGGCATTAACATATTTTAAATTCTAGTATGTATTTGCATCTACTTCTTGACAGAAATTTTCTGAATTTAAAAAAATTATTTTCCATGCTGAAGTGGTGGTGTGTGCCTTTAATCCTCCCAGCACCCAGGAGGCAGAGGCATCTATCTCTGTGAATTCAAGGCCAGCTTGAACACCCTGTCTAAAAAAATTTTTTTTCCCATGTAATATTTGTAATTAGATGTTCTAAATCACATCCCTCCCTAGATCCTGCTAATGGTTTTATTGGGACCTTACTATATTTATGATTTCTAAAATTTTTAATTTTTCCTTGTAAGTTTTGCTTATTTTCTGAAATTTAGGAATTAGTTTAATTCAACAAGACAGTCATCCTGATACAGGCATACATTCCCCAGGATGAAGCAGAGTCCTTGTGCTCTGAGCACATGCTGCTAGTTGAGTGCAGTGAAGGAAAGGCCTGCACCATGTCTGTGCAGTACCTCAGGCTGCTGCTGTCAGCAGAGTAATGACCAAACCAACCGGAGCCAGCACGTTTCACTGAATTATTGAGAAGGTAGCACCCATACCCAGTTCCCCTTTATTGGCAATTCACATTTTTAGTGCAGTACATTTGTTAGGAATGGGCCAGCATGGAGTGGGAGTCAGAACTCAGTAGTAGAACCCTTGTTTAGAATATTCTGGACCCTGAGTTTAACCTCAGCACTGGGAAAACGTAACCAGAAAGGAGGAGGAAAAGATAAATGAACTAATGCTAACAAGTCATCCTGCCACCACACTGTGCTTTCTCTGGGTCTCTTTTTTCCCCGTGTCCTTTTCCTGTTCTAGAGCACCATACTACAGCTGGTCTTCATGTCTTCAGAGGAACGCTAACGAACTTAGATAAGTTTGAGAGTATAGAGATACATATGTGTTGATGTGTTAAATTTTAATGTTCATTTCTCCCTTGCATTTCAGGCACTCTGTGAATGTGCCCTCCAGACTCCTTACGATAGCTTGAAACTAGGGATGCTGTCTGTTCTTTCCACGCTATCAGGGACCATTGCCATCAAACATTACTTCAGTGTAGTTCCAGGTAAGGCAAAGATAATGTGAGGATTCCTTTACCTGTGTTCCTGTTTCAGGTTCCTCTGGAAAGCTGTGAGCCAGGCAAAGTTTCCCTTTGGGAACCTGTCGTGTGCTGATGATTATTTGATGCGGCATCTTAACTAGCACCTATGGTAACAGAAGTGTGTGCCCTGGATCAGAGCTGCCTTGTTAGTACCTAGGGAGAGACTGCCTATCCAGTAGACTCAAGGCTAAAGTGTTTTATTCTTTTAATGAAAGTTTTGTTGCATCTCTGTTGCCACTTTTTCTAATCAGTTCATTTGAACTGAATTAAATAACTCTAATGTACACTTAATTGTTCCTTTTATGACTATATGACTGCATGGCGTGAGTTTATTGGGTAAAGGGAATTCCTGCCATATGTCTTGACAGGAACTAGAAAGCATGATGTTTCTATTGCTCTTATGATATTCTACATCTCCTTTGCTGTGAGGGTCCATATGTGGTCTGGACTAATGGTTCCCACAACAGACTGAATTGGGAACTAGTAATAAGTGTAAGTGTTGGAGAATCCATTGTGGTGATAGACAGTGACCATGAGACATTTGGTTTCTTGAAGGAACTGCCATGGTGGCTGTGTGTCACAGCTGGTCCCTCTGGTATCTGTATAAACTGTGACCTAGAACCAATAATGAGGCCACAGTGTGTCAGTAGATTACATATGGGTTTGGGGCTTTGATCTTGGCTGTTATTGGCCTCTCTCCATAGTCTAACCTTAGTGTTGCAGTCTGTCTAGCAATCCTGTGAGCTACTTGCTGTTAACCTGTTCTGTATAACAAGGTATGCGAGATTTTGTGGTTTAAAACTATGACTGTTGTCTTTGCTCTTCTTCCATCATTCAACAGTTTTAATTGGATTCCACTAGTAGTTCTGATGTGTCCAGAGTCACTCGTGGCTGCAGTTCTCTGGAGACTTGACAGAACTGGGTAGTCAAAGGTCACCTCATTAATGGTCTATATCAGTGGTTCTCAACCTTCCTAATGTTTCGACCCTTTAATAGAGTTACTCATGTTGTGATGACATAAGATTATTTTTGTTGCTACTTCATAACTGTAATTTTGCTACTGTTATGAATCATAATGTAAATATCTGATATGCAGGATGCCTGATATGTGACCCTGGTGAAAGGGTCATTCAGTGCCCAAAGGGGTTGCGACCCACAGGTTGAGAACCACTGGTCTAGAAGGTGCTGGCTTTTATCTGAGATGCCTGAGGTGTCTTTCTCCTCTGTTTGACTCTCAGCTAGTGTGGGCTCGTTCTCAGGATGCTTGATATTGCCAGATAACAGCCATTCTGTTTCATTTGTCGTCTTTATTAGCCAAAGGAAGTCATATGGCCAAGCCTAGCTAGGTGTGAAAAAAATAAGTAACCCTTAATAAAAGAAAACAGAAGAAAAAAAATCACATAGGTTGGGCAAGATTGCCATAGCTTTCTCTATGAACAGTATATCAGCTACCCAGCATGTTTCCAGTAAATTATTTTGTTTGGTTTGGTTTGGTTTGGCTTTTCAAGACAGAGTTTCTCTGTGTAGCCCTGGCTGTCCTGGGACTCACTCTGTTGACCAGGCTGCCCTTGAATTCACAGAGATCCGCCTGCCTCTGCCTCCCAAGTGCTGTGATTAAAGGCATGGGCCACCCTTGCCCAGCAAATTATTCTTTTTAAATCAGTTACTCTTAGTTTTTTAGCTGACAGTTAACATCCTTGCCTCTAGAACTGTGTGACTTTGTCTTAGGAGATTATTTCAAATGAATTATAATTAAAATTAAAAAAACAAATTGCCAGGCATGATGGTGCATGCCTTTAACCCCAGCACTTGGAAGGCAGAGACAGAGGAATCTGTGAGTTCAAGACAGCCAGGGATAAGAAGACTGTTTAAAAAAAACCAGTAATAATAAATAAAATAAAAGTTAAAAAACCTTATGCCTTAAAAGCATGATATTAGCCAATATATACATGTCTGTATGATGTGTAAAATTTCAGTTTGCATTGATGAGCATAAAGGGAAGTAAAGTTACACAAGGAATATTCTAAAAAGTCAGCAATAGTTTATGCTGGCTTATGAGATTTGGAGAGATTTCTGTTTCCTCTAGGCTTTTCTACCTCCCTCTCTCACAGATTTTCTTATAGTAAATTTTAATATTAAGAGGAAAAAAATATCAAGTTACAAAACATCACGTGAACAAGAAAAAGAATGGCTACACCCTAGGAGTTCATTTTACACAATTCTGAAAAAAATTGGCTGTGTAGTTTCAGCTTTGTAATATTTTGTCCATCTTAAAACACAAGGATTTTACCTAACTAGTCTTGTCACATCCAGCCAGTAAGTGGTTATATGTCTTACACTGTCTGGAACCGTCTTGGCTCATGCCTGTTGTAATATTCAACAGTGTCAAGAAATAAGGTCCTCTTGCTGAAAGACAGGCTGAAGTGGACAGTAGTCATAAGAGGAGCAGAAAAGTCAGATCCGATTCTCCTTGAGGCTCATGCACTTAAAACCAAGAGCTTCAGCCTTACAAATTAAAATATCTGCAGTATAGGTCTTAACATCAGGCTTGGAAATCTGAGTTCTAAGATACTGTAGAAGAGTGCTACGTGGTTAACTGGTCTCATGACTGTGATGATGGCTCCTGGAAGTCTTTGAACTGGTCTCTTGTATAAAAATAGAGTTGAGTCACAGAATCCCGGGTCCTTGACAGCTGTGTGGTCACGGTCATGGATTCTCACGTGAACCTTCTGAGGTAAAACCAGGAAATTGGGTCAAGGAAAAGCAAGCAAAGCGTTCTTTGACCTTGCTCTATCTGACAGGAAGGTGACAGTGGTGTCATTCATTTGGATGGGAATCCATCAGCTCCTGAAATGCAGCCTGGAGTTTTCCTGGCTTTGTACTGTTTCTCAGTCAATTTTCATTAATGCTTTTATGGGGAAAGGCCTATATTGATTTTAAAATACAGTCATTGAGAAATGGATGGCATACCCCTACTTTACCCCCACCAAGGAAAAGAAAATGGTAGTGTTGTATTATTAATGGAGCTGAGGTAGAGAATACTGTAAACTAGAAATTTTCTCATAAAACAGAAAATTGAACCTCCAAGTGACTGTGTTCTTAAACCTAATGAATGAAATGTAATCTGTGTTGCTTTTTTATGCTCCTTTAGGAAATGTAGGTTCTTCTCCCAGATCTTCCGATTTAGTCAAATTAGCCCAAGAGTGCTGTTACCATAGCAACAGGGGCATCGCGGCTCATGGAGTGAGAGTGCTAACTAATATAACCGTGTCTTGTCAAGAGAAAGGTAAGTGCACTCAGGACTAGTTTGTGTGGCTACTGAGTGCAGCTTGGACAGAGCCCTGTGGTTGGGTTGTTCAGTCCATTATTTTTAGCATGTGTGCACTGATGTGTGGTGTTCTAATGCAAGTGTCTTAGAGCAGCCTGATCTGTGTGAGTGCTTGTGACTGCACTGTGGGGTTGAAGTGTCTTCCAGGGCATTGCCTGTTTCCTTCCTCTGTTCATTGAGGTATGTGTGATACTGGGGACAGGGACAGCCTACCTAAGATATATATTCACCTACACAGCAACTGGAAGTTAACTCAGGTTATCCAGGTAGCAAGTACTTTCTCTTAGTGGTGGTTGAGCTCTCAGGAGCATGATTTCATTTTCATAGAACTCATCTCTACGTAAATGCAACATTGAGCTGATTTGCACAAACAAGGAGGATATATTTTATTATCTTCCTGACATCTTTTTAACTGTAAGACTAGAAATTTTTTATGCCTGCATTCAAGAATGGCAGGTACATTTTGAACAGTAAATGTGCCTCAGTGCTCATATTGACCTTTCTGGGGGCCACAAGCTCAGCGTTCCTCCTCCTGCCTCAGCACTGTGTGCTCCCAGGCCCAGTGTTTCTTCACACTGTGCCATGGTCCTGCAGTAACTACAGGATGTTCTTCGTGACCTAAGTTACTTGCCATGTTTACAGCCCCAGGGACCTTCAGGCATTGGGCAGTGCAGTGCTGCAGCTGCAGGACACACCAGGGCTTGCCTCTTAGGGCTAGTGCTCTGTAAGAGTCACCTGCAGGGTCTGGCTGACAGGCGTGGGTTTCTGCTCCTAGTGTTTTCCTTAGCTGAGCTGGTAGTGATATTTCAGTGTCTATTTATTTATAGCTTCATGACTTTACCTGGTGATTTAATGTGAATATTTTATAATCTTCAGTAATGTGGTGGAGTTAAAGAAGGTAGCTGAAGATAACCTTTATATTTTGGGAACTATTGCATGTGCTTTTATAAAATTATTTTTAAATTTTTCAAACAGGGTATTCATGTTTTGATCATTCATTCCCCTTTTCAGCAATCAGTGTTACATTTACATCTTTGTCTCCTGTGTTAGACTTGATGTATCTTTCTCTGTGTTTGTGTATGTTAATCCTCTCCTGATCACCCTGAACCTAATGTCTGTGTGTGTCTTAATCCTCTCCTGATCACCCTGAACCTAATGTCTGTGTGTGTGTGTGTCAATTCTCTCCTGATCACCCTGAACCTAATGTCTGTGTGTGTGTGTGTGTCAATCCTCTCCTGATCACCCTGAACCTAATGTTTCCTTCCAGATCTCTTGTCACTGGAGCAAGATGCTGTCTTCGGCCTGGAATCCCTTCTGGTGCTCTGTAGTCAGGATGACAGTCCGGGTGCTCAGTCCACTGTGAAGGTGAAGATGACCTCACTTCATAGACGGCCCGTTTCCATAGCAGAGGCAGCGTGACAAAATGGAGGTGGAGGGAGGGTGTCACTGCTCTAGTACAAGCGGGACCTAGACTTAACCCATGGCAATAGTTGTCATCCCCTGCCTTAAACATTTACCTTTGACGTTCACTTTAAAAACTGTCACTATTAGCCTGGTGGTGGTAGCACTTAGGAGGCAGAGGCAAGTAGATCTTGAGGCCAGCCTGCTCTACAAAGCAAGTTCCAAGACAGTCAGAGGTGTTACATGGAGAAACCCTGTCTCAAAAAACAAACAAACAAAAAAAAATTGTCACTATGGCCTGGTGGTGGTACTTGAGAGGCAGAGGCAGGTGGATCTCTACGTTTGAGGCCAGCCTGGTCTACAGAGTGAGTTCCAGGATAGCCAGTGCTACACAGAGAAACCCTATCTTGAAAAAACAAAAAACAAAAAACAAACAAACAAACAAAAAACAAAGCCACTATGTGGATCAGACTGATCTGGAACTTACTATGTATGTAGCCCAGGATTACTTTGAATTTAAAACAGTTCTCCCACCCCTGCCCTCCAGAGTCTTGGAATTACTAACATGTAGTGCCATGCCTAGCTTGAAAACTGGCTGTTTGACTGGTGATATACCAAAAGGAAGACAAGATAGGAACCTGAGACTTGGTGCGTTTGTGTTCATTAAGTTGCTGTGGACTCCTATGGTGGTCATTGGCAATATAGACAGGCAGAACTCTAGCTCTCTTACAAGTTCTAATCTGAGATAAACCCTGATAAGACCATGAAATAAAAACCGGATGAAATTACTACCCATTAATGTCTAAGTATTTATTAATTTCCAGAGTATAGAAGTTTTAGTACCTTTAAGAATTTTCACCTTTAGGGCCTGGGGAGATGGCTTAGCAATTAAAGTGTTTGTTGTGCAAGCAAGAAGTTGGATCCCCAGAATTCATCTGAATGCCAGGTGGATGTGGTGGCCCACCTGTAATTCCAGATTAGAAGATGGAAATAGAGGATCCCTGTAGCAAGCTGGCAAAGTAGCTGTATCAGTAAGCTCTGGGTTTGATTGAGAGACCCTGCCTCAAAGAGTAGGTGGAAGAGCCATTGAGGAAGATCCCTAGTCAGCCTCAGGCACACTTGTACACATATACACATGAAAAGAAAGGATTTAAAACAAAAGAATTTTCACCTTCAGCCTGGCAATTCCAGCACTGGTTAGGGAAGGACAGAGACAGGAGGATTGTTATTAGTTTGTGACTGGCCTGTGCTATTGAGTAAGTTCTAAGCCACCCAGACTACATAGTACAGTCTTTATTGTTGTTACTATTTTTTTTTGAGATTATAATATAATTACATTATTTCTCCCTTCCCTTTCCTCCCTCCAAACCCTTCCGTATACCCCTCTTTATTCTCTTTCAAATTTCTGGCCTCTATTTTTCATTAATTGTTGTTGCATGCATGATAATGTTACTTGTATGTGTCTTTTCAAGACTGACCATTTGGTGTTGGGTAACCAGTTGGTGTGCTCTTCTCTGAGGAAGACTTTCTCCCACCCTCAGCCTTCCTTAAATGCCTATAGTTTTTTGTGTATGGTTGAGGCCTCCTGGGCTTTCCCTATTCATGTGAGCATGTCTGTTCTTGTTGTCCTTGTTCAGGTCATGTTTAGGTAGGCATGTTGGTGAGACTTTATGGGTGTAGTTTCTGACATTTTTAGGAGATAATATTCTCATAGCAACTCCCTGATCCTCTGGCACTTAACTCTTATTCTGCCCCTCTTCCACAATGTTCTCTGAGCTTTAGGTATGGTAGTAGGTGTAGATGTATCCA
Source organism: Peromyscus nudipes (assembly GCA_902168325.1). Lineage (NCBI taxonomy): Eukaryota > Metazoa > Chordata > Mammalia > Rodentia > Cricetidae > Peromyscus > Peromyscus nudipes. The sequence goes on along the minus strand of CABHPH010098985.1, from coordinate 18,656 downwards.
TTGAAGCTGGGCTCTACAACTCTGCATTTTGATTGGTTTTGTTTTGTTTTTGTTTTTTTTTCCTGTTAGAAAGAGAAGTTAGGCCGGGCGGTGGTGGCGCACGCCTTTAATCCCAGCACTCGGGAGGCAGAGCCAGGAGGATCTCTGTGAGTTCAAGGCCAGCCTGGGCTACCAAGTGAGTTCCAGGAAAGGCGCAAAGCTACACAGGGAAACCCTGTCTCGGAAAAAAAAAAAAAAAAAAGAAAAGAAAAGAAAGAGAAGTTAGTAAAGTGGTGGTTATAGGTTCTCCTCCAAGATCCATGACTTCACTAGCTCTGGGTAGTTGGCTGGGTTCCAGTGGCAGGCATGGTCTCCTTCTTGTTGAGAGGGTCTCACGTTTAACTACAGAATCATTGGTATTGAAAAGGTGAGCGCACCACTGTTGGCGCCCTAGGTGTATCGTACCACGTCGGTTCATAGGTGGTTCATAGGTGTCGCAGCTGAAGAGGACTGTTGGTGGCTTCCCTACTTTGGAAGGTTGCCTGGTTCCTTCTGATACCGTGAAAGCTAGTCCTCAGGAGAGGAGGCTTTCAGGTCAGTTCCAGCTCAGGGGCCTCTGGGCCGTGTGTCTGAGATGCATGGTGTCTTCAGCAATAGGACTTACCTTCCACCTCCAAGATGCAGCCAAGGTCATTTGGGAGTTTCTTGGACAGCCCTGACCAACAGCTCAAAAGAGGATTTCTTGTACCTGGTGTTGGGGTTTTGTTAGATAGTCTTTGGCTCTTGGAGGCGTATTGTCAGCCAAGTTGAGAAATTTTCATTTAAGCTGTGTATATTTATACACACTTACATGTATTATAGGGTTTTTTGTTTTGTTTTATTTAGGTGGATAGTTAACATGGCCTGTTTTCATTGTTGTTGCATGCATATATGTGTATACATATATATTCTTAAATATATAAATGTGATCTGCTCCCTCTCTCTATATATACCTTGTATGTATCTTTTCAGGGCTGGCCAGTTGTTACTGGGTAACCAGTTGGTGTGCTTTTCCCTGGGGAGACTGTTACTTTACCTCTTCTCTCTCTGTATTTCCCATCTCTCTTACCAGAGCCCCCCACCCCCTGTTTTTCCTATTTCAGGATTTCCTGAAATTTCCTATCCTTGATCAGATCACTTGTACCCTGCTACTCTTCTCTCTATAGTTTCCCCAGAGTATGTACTCAATCTGAAGATTTGGAGCTAGGAGCCTCAGATGAGAGAGAACATGCAGTGTTTGTCTTTATGGGTCTCAGTTACTTCACTTAATTTTTAGTTCTAGCCATTTACCTGCAAAGTTCAAGATTTCATTATTCCTTACAGCTGAGTAGTACTTTGTAGTGTATATGTACCACATTTTTATTATCCATTTATCAGCTCTTGTGACTAGAGAAGAAGTGAATATGGCTGAGAAAATATCCGAGGAGTAGGGTATTGAGTCCTTTAGGCATGTGCCAGGGAGTAGTATACTGAGTCATACGATAGATTTATCTTTAGCTTTTTGGGAGTTTTCCACACCGGTTTCAGTGACTGGACCAATTTGCAACCCCACCAACAGTGAATGAGGGTTCCCCTTTCCCCACACTGTGAATATGAGGCTGGCCTTACAGAGTAAGTTCTAAGCCAGCTACACTACATAGCAAGAGTCTGTCTTTTAAAAAAGGTTGTTTGGGTTGTTGTTGTTGTTGTTGTTGTTTTGAGACAAGGTCTTTCTGTATAGTCCTGGCTGTCCTGGAACTCATTATGTAGTTCAGGCCAGTCTCAAACATACTGAGATCTGCTTGCTTCTACCTCATGCTTGCATGGATTTAAGGTGTGTGCCATTGTGCCTAGAAATTTTCATATTTCTTAAGTACAGAAACCATTAAAATATATTTAAAGTTCATAAAATGTGTGATGAGATCACTGTTGAAATCACACATGAAATATCTGTGATGGTGTTAGGCAGTTACTCTACTAATAGGCTCCGTCAATAACTAGTGTGTTTTTTCTTTGGTGTGCAGATTGCTCTCAACTGTATGGTGAAGCTGGCCAAGGGCCGGCCCCATTTGAGCCGGTCAGTGGTTGACACTCTGCTGACTCAGCTGCACAGTTCTCAGGACACTGCCCGGATCCTCATGTGCCACTGCCTGGCAGCCATTGCCATGCAGCTGCCGGTTCTCGGTGATGGAATGCTTGGTGACCTCGTGGAGCTCTACAAGCTGATTGGACGATCAGCCACAGATAAGCAACAGGAACTTCTGGTAAGGAACTGCTTTTAATGACTAGGAGCCAGTCTGCTGGGAACCTAAGAATACCAGCACTACTGTTAGCCTTTAGTTGAAAAGCAAATGGCAGGTTAAAGTAGTCACTAGGTCTAGGGAGACAGTACAGTGGTGCCGTGCTTGCCCAGCTTATGGAAGGCCCTGGCTTCCATCACAGACCACAAAAATATTTACAAATAAAACAGTCCCAGTAGCTCTTATTTGTTTGTTTGTTTGTTTGTTTGTTTTCTTTGGAGACAGGGTCTGACTGTAGCCCAGGTAGGTCTTGAACTCATGACAGTTCTCTGGCCTCAAACTCACAAATGCTAGCAGGGATTACAGTTGTGAGTTACTGCACCCAACTGCCAGGAGCTTTTTCTACAAGTTGAACCAACCTCCTCGGTTTAGGAATCTAGTACCTGAGCTGCCCAGAAGCCCAAAATGTGTAAGCAGCATTGGATCTCTGAGTAAGGACATTCAGTGAGCAAAGTCTATGCTGAAATTGCCAGTATCTGAAGCTCATTTGGTCACAAGCATTTCAAAAAGAGACAATGAGCCTGTACTTTCATTTGCCTTAGAAGCCACATCTAGTTTAGGTTTAAAACACCTTTTTTAGCTGGGCATGGTGGGAACATGCTCATAATCCTAGCACTTTGAGAGGTGGAGGGCTGGAGTGTTAGGAGTTCAAAGGTAACTTCAGCTGCATACAAACAACCAAAAACACCATTGTGAACTTAGAGAATGTTTAAAATTCATTAGTGAACATAAACTCAACCAGATTAGTTTTCCATCCCAGGACCTCTCTAGCTGCTTGTCACTCAATTCAGGCTTTTATGTCTTGATACCAAGATGGTGGAGTTAGGAAGGAACAGAGGCAATGGCAGTCTCCAAGGCTGAGCATTGTTGTACAGTTCATGAAAAGCTATCAGGTAGGGTGTGGGGGAAAGCAGAAGGAACTGACTTACTCAAGCCTCTATGGACATCCACTTCACCATGTGCTGTCACTAATGGTTATTTTGAGAACTCAGTGGCAGTGGTCATGGGAGTGACATCATACAGTGACCACAACAGGGATCAATGATACAAAGAAGCATTTAGCCAAGTTTGTTTTTTTTTTTTCCTTTTATTTAAAATAGATTTTTTTCCCCTCACATAATGTATTGTTTGTGTTTTCCCCTCCCTCTACTCTTCCCAGTTCCTTCCCCAATGCTGCTTCCACCCAGATTCACTCCCTTTCTGTCTCTCATTAGAAAATAAACAGGCTTCTAAGGGATAATGATGTGATGTGATGTGATGTGATGTGATGTGATGTGATGTGATGTGATAAAAACTAACACATTGGAGTTGGACAGGACAGACAAGTAGAAGCAAAAGAGCCCAAGAGAAGACATAAGAATCAGAGACCCACTTGTCCAAACACTCAGGAATCGCATAAAAACACTAGACTGGAAGCCATGATATATATGTAGAGGACATGGGCAAACCCATGAGGTCCTGTGCATGCTTCTCTGAGTTCATATGAGCTTTGATCATGCTGATTTAGAAGGCCTTGTTTCCTTGGTGTCCTCCATCCCCTCTGGCTCTTACACTTCTGCCTTCTCTTCTGAGGGTACTCTGAGCCCTGAGGGGAGGGATTTGAAGGGTGGAGTGTTCTAAGGTCTCTCACGCTGCAGAATGCCTTGGCCAATTGTGGTTCCCTCTTCTCAGATGACTTTAGCTTGTATCAAGTTGACATAAAACCATCCAGCACACATAGGGATTCTAAATAGTCAAACTGACAGTTAAAGTTAACTGTCTTCTTCCCTATGTTAACTCCTCCTCCTCCTCCCAGGGGAAACAACCATCTTTCTTGGTGTGCTGTACTTGGATAACCTCAGTATGTACCCCTAAGTGATACATGCTTTGCTTTGCATATCTTAACTCTCTGTAAACCTTATGCTACAATTCAGCTTTCATGGTTTGCCTGTCTTGCTAGTAATTTTTAGTGATCTCTATGCATTTTACTGACATATCTCACTATGTGATCATATCATAATTTATTTGTTTTTAGTGGTGAGCATCTTTCTAATTACTTGCTTTATAAATAGTGATCTGAGTTAATGGAATAAGTCGCTTAATGACTTAAACATGATAAATGAAATAATGTCAACAGAAAACCCATTTTGTTCCTTTTTATCGTGCTTACTCAGTTACTTGGTGTAGGTGTGCACGTTGTACATGGGAGGTCTGAGGACAGCTCTCAGAAGTCACTTCTTTCCCTCCACCGTGTAGGTCTGAGGTATTGAACTCAGGGCAGCAGGCATGGCAGCAGGCATGTTTACCTCCTGAGCCATGTCATTGGCCCTACATTCTATTCTGTTTTGATGATCTCTAATTTTTATCTTTGTCTTTGAGTAAAGTTACATGTCTTTCTTACTTGTTTTCTGTTAGGTAAGCTTGGCTACTGTGATTTTTGTCGCCAGCCAGAAAGCACTGTCTGCAGAAGTAAAGGCAGTAATCAAGCAGCAGCTTGAAAGCGTCTCCAGTGGGTGGACGGTATACCGGATTGCCAGGCAGGCTTCCAGAATGGTACGGCTCCCTTCTGAATGATGGTGCTTGGTGGGATGTCAGAGCGTGTACCTTAAATGATGTGGTCGTTATCAGTCAGAACCCAAAGTAAGATGTCTTAGTCACTGTTCTACTCCTGTGAAGAGACACCATGACCAAGGCAACTCTTACAAAAGAAAGCATTCGATTGGGGGCTTGTTGACAGTTTCAGGGGATCAGTTCATTATCATCATTGCAGGAGGTGTGGCTGCAGGCAGGAAGGTGCTGGAGAAGTAGCTGAGAGCTTTATAGCCTGATCCTCAGGCAGAGAGACACTGAGCCTGGCATGACTTTTGAAACCTCAGAGCCCACCCCCAGTAACACATCTACCCCAACACCTAACTCTTGCAATCTCTTCAAACAGTTTCACTCCCTAGGGACCAAGTGTTCACACATATGAGCCCATGGGGCCATTCTCAAGAAGTGCCTGTTACTCATGGGCTCTCAGGATGCCAAAAGAAAGGACCTAACCTAACTTTCCTCATAAGCAGTGGTCTGTTGTATTCAGCTTTTCAGTAAGTCCGTGGCGGTGCACACTGTTTGGAGATTGTTAGACTCACTATACTTTGCTGTAGGTTATGGTACCCAAGGTCACTCCCCCTGCTGTTTCTGGCCTTACTTATCAGCACACGTTTCTTCCCATTCTTTCTCCAACCTGATCATTGAGTTATTTTAAGAAGTACAAATCGTAGTTGGTCCAGAAACCTAGGGCTGAAAGTGCAGAGAACAGAGTGAGGAGCATGGCTCTGGTGGTTGAAGCGGGTACTCTGTTTCCTGCCATCTTCCATAGGGAGGAACACTATTGGCCAGACTGCTCAGTGTAATGGCATGGCGTGTTGGTGCTGACACAGCAGGGTCTTAGGCCTCTCTGCCTCCAAGTCATTGGATGATGGCATTCCCCTCCACCCCTGAGTTCCTTCACCTCCCTAAATAGCTCCTGCAAAATGACACACAAGTACTTACATTTTCTGTATTTTAGACTAACATTCTAGACTTGAGTTACAATTCACTCCATTTATTTTCTCATTGGAACTGTTTTATTTAGTAAAGAACTTGAGGCGTTATGTCATAAATAAATATTTAGACTGTCTCAAGGAATTACCTAATCTAGGACGTGATATTCGGGCTTGTTCTGAGTTTGTCTTCTACTTGCTGTAGTAACAGTTTCGAATGTAGAACCTAACCTCTGGCCGCCTCCTCTCTCAGGGCAACCACGACATGGCCCGCGAGCTCTACCAGAGCTTGCTGACTCAGGTTGCGTCCGAACACCTCTACTTCTGGCTGAACAGTCTGAAGGAGTTCTCACATGCCGAGCAGTGTCTGACCGGGCTGCAGGAGGAGAGCTTCAGTTCAGCGCTTGGTTGCATTGCTGAGTCTTTGAAATTCTACCACAAAGGGATTGCCTCCTTAACAGTGAGTCCTCCCTATCATGGTGAATGCTGTGAGTGCTGTCCTGCTTTGGGTTATTCTCTTTTGACAACTTGTGAGACCTGGTGGTAATATCAGAACAATACATGCGCACAGAAATAAAACTCTTGCTAGTATTCTTAGGTTGATGAAAGCTTGTGTTTTATTTTTTTATAAAGTACCGGGTACCACACATATAGACAATTGCTGAATCCAGGCAGAAAGAGTAAGTAGAGTAGGCATAGTCTTCTTCCTCCAGATCCTCAATTGGTAAGATGCCAGCCTGGCCCAGGGCCACCACCAAGCACAGGCCCATTCTCCTCTCCTGTCTGGCTGCTCACTAAGTAGAGGTTTGCAGGGTGTTTTGTAATGTTAAGGCTTGACCCTGGAGCCTTGTGCATGGTAGATGAATGCTTGGTCATTGTGATGACGTGGGAGTCTTTTACTTTATAACAGTGGTTCTCCACCTTCCTGACGCTGCGGCCCTTTAACACAGTTCCTCATGTTGTGGTGACCCAACCATAAAGTGTTTCGTTGCTACTTCATAACTGTAATTTTGCTACTGTGATGAATCGTAATGTAAATATCTGTGTTTTCCAATGGTCTTAGGTGACTATTGTAAAAGGGTCATTCAATCCCAAAAATGGGGTCGTGACCCACAGGCTGAGGACTGTTATTTTATAATAAGAAAAAAAATGTTGAAAATTCTCATGTGCCACTGTTTTAACCCTCTGTGGTTTCCAAATTAACAGTCACCTACTACTCTTACTCTGTCTGCCAATAAAGGAATGCAGAAAGGAGACCCTTAATTTTTCTTACTTCTTGAAATTTTTACCAGTTTCTTGCAATGAGCTGCATACCTAAATAAGAACTTATTCCCTAAAAATAGTACTTTCTGTTGGTCAGTTCTCCCTAAAAGTGAAGAGGTTATGTGATCAACATTAAACATTTTTAAAGCATTGTGACACAACTTAGAAAATTATATATATTGAACTGGGGCCTATTTACACACGTTAATAACATATTCTATCTATTATTAAGCAAGAAGCATAAAGATCCATAACACTTCCTCCCCAATCCCCACTCGTCCTTCCCTCTCACCCCAGACCCCAGGTAAGTCCTGAGCAGCCTCTCCTTCTTAAAGGGCAGCACTGCCTGCCCCTTCCTCCTGATGTTCTGGACAAGGGAAAGGTGGCTATGCTTTTGTCAGGCTGATATGCCATAGAACAGTTAAAGGTAAGATTACTGGTTTGGATCAGTAAAATTATTCGATTTTTCTAGTTTATGTAGAATGAGAGATTATTGACCATTCAGTGGTAAAACGTGCTGGGCGGGCTTGACGCTCAGCCCTGGCAGCTCTTTCAAAGAATCTAGCTTTGGTTCCCAGTGCCCACATAGTGGCTCCCAGCCCTCTGTCATTCTACTTCCAGTGGATCCAGTGCCCTCTTCTGGCTTCTGCACGCACGCACACAGTACACAGACGTGCATGTAGGCAAAACTTTCACATAAAAATAAAATTATTAAAAAATGAAGTCTGCTAGGCAGATAGATTCACATAATAGTGAGGTAGATGGAAATAGTTTTTTGAAAAGTCTGTTAACTATTTAGCACTCTTCTGTTTTGTATAATGTCTGTAGTTACTGAGGCTTGCTAGAAATTGAAGACTGGATTTTTATTTAGGAAAAAAGCACTTGGGGGCTGGAGAGATGGCTCAAAGGTTAAGAGCACTAGCTGTACTTCCAGAGGTCCTGAGTTCAATTCCCAGCAACCACATGGTGGTCACAACCATCTGTAATGAGATCTGGTGCCCTCTTCTGGCCTGCATGTATACATGCAGACAGAACACTACATAATAAATAAAAAACCTTTAAAAAAAAGAAAGAAAGAAAGAAAGAAAGAAAGAAAGGAAGGAAGGAAGGAAGGAAGGAAGGAAGGAAGGAAGGAAGGAAGGAAGGAAGGAAGGAAGGAAGGAAGAAAGAAAGAAAGAAAGAAAGAAAGAAAGAAAGAAAGCAAGCAGTTGACTGGCGAGATTTGACTGAGATTTGATTCCGTGTTAGTCCAGTGTGCCTGAGGTAGGGCTCTGGACCTCAGTTCTTCTCTTGTTGAATGGAATTACTATATTCAGCACATTACAGAAACTTGCCAAATGCCAACCAGTATTCTCTGAAGATAAAAACAGGAGCTAGGAAGCTTCATGTGCTGGCTCATCCCTCTAATTCCAGCACTTAGAAGCTGAGGCAAGATGGTTGTCCTACATATGAGTCTAGCCTGGACTGCCCAGTGAGTTGTTGCAGGCCAGCATGAGCTACAATACGAGACCCTTTTTGAAAAGAAAAGAAGATACGCATACACCACACCAGAAGAAAATAGCAAAAAGAAGAGAGAGAAGTGGAAAGGGTTCAAAACTCTTTGCTTATTACATCCTTATTTAGGTACCATTAGCAATGCAGTATTTAATTCCCATTGTAATGCTTTCTAATAGAGGGATCTTGCTTTGTAGAAATAAAGATTGTCACATGTTAAGGAGATGGGTCTGTGATTCAGTTGGGGAGTATTGCCCGGCAGGTGCATGGTCCTGGCTCCATCCCCTCATTACAAGGGATGAGGGTGCACATACTCTAATTCACAGAGATAGAAAGTAAGATGTGGTTGCCAGGGCTGTGAAGCAGGGGAGAGTGTGGGTATGAATACAGAGTTCCAGTTCTGCAAGGTAAGAAAGGTTACTATACTTATACAGCCAAACACACTTAAAAGTAGCTAAGATAACAAGTTTATGTTACTGTTTTCATACATCAACATTCATACCTTTATCAGGTTTCTTTTTAGCCTAATTAGATCTGTAACACAAATATAACTTTACAAAAAGCAGAAACAAACAAAAACAGCATGAAAAAAAAAATAGTGGGGAGGAAATAGCCACTGAAGTGAGTTGGGAATGCTCTGCCAGCTGGTAACCTCGGCCCAGGGTGAAAGGAAGTTTGTTTTTCCTTTTCCTGGGGAGCATTTGGGGGCAGTTTTGACTGTTCCCAGTGTTTGCTGCATCTGCTGACCTTAAAACCCAGCTCATTTCAGGTTTAGCCCGAGGGTTAAGAAGAGTAAATGATATCCTGTTGTCACTCTTTGACATTAGTCAGACTCACACAGACATCTCCCATCCTTTAGGCACCGTGACCTGTAACTTGCTTTAGCCATAAAGAACACTGCTCTTCGATGTGTTCTGTTCTGTGTGTTCCACATGAACATTGCTTTTCATCCTGTATAACATACAAGCTCATCACAGCAGCCTTCGAGGCTGCCATCTCAGGTCGTCGGTCAGATCTTACCAGCATGGCCAGAGTTCTCTCCTCACTGCATCTGGCCTCTCCTTTGGTTTTAGAATGCATGGTAATACGTTAATGCCAGCGCTTTTTGTTTTCCAATTCCGTATCCATGTCATATACGCTGACTTGTGACAAACAGTAAGTTGAAAATAGCAGGTAGGGGTAAGAGAGATGGCTGTTGGGCACTTGCTGCCCCGCTAGAGGACCCAAGTCTCTTTCCCAGCACCCACATCAGGTGACTCACAACTGCCTGTAATTCTAGCTCCAAGGGATCTGAAGCCCTCTTCTAACCTCCATGGGTACTTACACATACATGACATGCACACATTAATTAAAAATGCTAATTTTTACATTTATTTTTATTTTATGTGTTTTGCCTGCATGTATGCCTGTGGATCACATGCATACCTAAGGAAGCTAAAAGAGGATGTCTAGACCCTCCTGGAACTGAAGTTACAGGTAGTTATGAGCCGCCGTGTGAATGAGTCCTCTGGAAGAGCAGCCAGTGCTGTGAGCCATCTCTCAGATGAACCCATTAATAAGTTTTTTTAAATTTGCAAGTAGCAGTTAAAGAGGCAGAGGAAATAGGGATCTCCTTCCATCTTCCTACAAGAACAAATCAAACCTAAGACATTAAAAACAATTGAGCCGGGCGGTGGTGGCACACGCCTTTAATCCCAGCACTCGGGAGGCAGAGCCAGGAGGATCTCTGTGAGTTCAAGGCCAGCCTGGGCTACCAAGTGAGTTCCAGGAAAGGCACAAAGCTACACAGAGAAACCCTGTCTTGAAAACAAAACAAAACAAAACAAAACAAAATTGAGATAGTCTCTTTAGTATCTTAATACAAGTTATAATTGGAACAAAATACTGAAAGGTTGAAAAAGTCAACACAGTCAAATATTTAGGATAGTTATTTCTCCATTGCACACAGTGCCTCAAAGGTCCTTTCCATTGGAGAAGGGTGCAGGCAGATGTGTGCTTCCGGAGAGTATGCAGGAGCAGCTGTACAAGCTCCGTCTGTCATTTGTAAGTTGAGAGCTCCACTGAGGACAATGTGCAGCTCAACCAGACAGAAATGCTGTGACTGACTCCTAGAACCCAGCTCAAATTCCCAGCTTTCCTCCTAACAGAATAATGTGGGATGCACTATGTATTAAGAAGCCACATCAGTCTGTTTGAAAAAGCCATCTTTAAGAGGAATTACCCACCATTTACTGTTAAATTAGCCCATTTCTAGTGTGTGCCTTGTATTGAAAACACATCGCTGCACTCTGCACTAGGACGGTTGCTGAACAGTGGGAGGCTGTGGTAGCCTCCACCTGTGCTGCCAGGGTTTAGCCACTCCCCACTCTGTGGCTGCTGCTCTGTGCTCTTGCAGACTTCCCTCTTGTGCTTCCATCCCCCGAACATCTGTGTTCTCTCTACAGTGTCAGCTCAGAACCTCTTTAGTTACTATGGCTAGAAGGCTGCTTTGAGGCAGTGGGGCTATCTAGAAACATTTCTGCTGCCTTCTTTTCCTCACTGCCTAATTTCTCAGCACATTGGTAATGGTTTTGGTGATGGAAGCCGCAGATTGGAAAGGTAGGAGAGTGGTAAGATTTAGGGAGATGATGATATCTTTGAACTTTCGGAGGTGGTGTCTTAGTGATAATTTAGCAAGCTGTGTGTTAAGTGCATTCAGTGAGGACCCTCTGAATGTCAACAAAGTTCTCAGGCGATGCTACCAACAGTGAGTTTCTCTGATGTTAGGTCATTCTCATTGTAGTATAGTTATTTACCCATCAGTGTTATTAGGACTTGTGCATAAACTGTGACAAATGCAGTCCTCCCATGGCTTCCGGGAAGACGATTCTAAGACACTGAAACAGCCACAGATGTCCAGATCCTTGGATGCTCAAGTCCCCATTGAAAAGGTGCAGCTTTTCCATGTGCTCCGTGCACGTCCCCTCGTGCTCTAACTCATCTGCAGGTTCCCTACAACCCCAGCTGTGTAAATAAATAACTGTTACGCTGCTGTGCTACCCTGTGATGCTTTAGGGGAAAAGACAGGAAACTCTGTTCATGTTCTGTTCAAGGGCATCTCTTTCCTGGGCATTTTTTATATTAGGTTTGGTCGAATCTAGAGTGGCAGGCAGGTTACTTTGTACTAAACTTCTTTCTTTATTCCAGGCTGCCAGCACACCACTGAATCCTTTAAGTTTCCAGTGTGAATTTGTAAAACTCAGGATTGATCTTCTCCAGGCCTTCTCGCAGCTTATCTGTACTTGTAACAGCCTGAAGACGAGCCCTCCCCCTGCCATCGCCACCACAATTGCCATGACCTTAGGAAACGACCTTCAGAGGTGCGGCCGAATCTCCAACCAGGCATGTCTTAGTTTCTCTCCATTGTGGATATTATTTAGACTTCAGAGATTGTGGAAGATGAAGGGTTGTACAAATTACAATCAATGGTGTGTGCCAAATACTTAACTCAGCTGTGTGGCAGAATAGGATGATGTGTTGTTTAAACAGCCCTGGTGCTGTGCGCTATACAGAGAGAATGGAATGCCATTCAAAAGTTGGGGCTGTCGATAACAGTGTTAGTTATCTTAGTGAAACTTGAGGAGACTAGGATGCAGTGTCTTGTTTCCAGACATTGTTAGTAAATTATTACACACTGTGAGCATTGGTAGCTTCATTGCCATCTTTGTTGATTCTGTGTAATTAAGTTATGAAAATGATAACTCAGTTTTTATTTGAACTGTTATTGATGATGAGTTTTCTATGCTTTAATTTTGATCTTTCCCCCCATCTTTGTAGATGAAGCAATCCATGGAAGAATTCCGAAGCCTTGCTTCTCGGTACCGAGATCTCTATCAGGCATCCTTTGATGCCGACTCAGCAACTCTGAGGAACGTAGAACTGTATCCTGTGTTGTTTGGGAGCCCTTGTTCTTGAAAGTGTTCTCTGAAATACAGATTTCATAATCCTTATTTGTTACAGTTAATTAGTGATTTCTTCCTTTGAACTTTAGTAGGGACAAAATAACTGTACTGTAAACTTAAGCTGGACTTTTTAAAAGGGCTGACTTCCTGGTGGCCTTGTCTACCTTCGGGAAGAACTGCCACAGCTGAGTCATGCCCAGGGCAGTGACACAAGCCTGTTGTCCCCAATACTAAGGAGACTGACGCATGAGGATTGCTTGAGCCAGGAGCTGGAAACCAGCTGGCAACTCTGGAAGGCCTTTCTGAAAAAAAGCAAATCAGGCCAGGGTCCCACCAGCCTTGTGCTCACGTGAGCAGCCCCAGCACAGTGCATGGCTTGTGGCTGACAGCCCTAGTCCGTCCTCTTTGTTATGGTCTCCACCACATCTGTTCCCTCAACCCTCCTGGGGCCATGCATCGTTTCTTAGTAGCAACTCCCAGTCTTATTGGAAAGAGGGGGAAACTGTTGTGAAGTTGTGAGGCTTGTGAGTTTGTAGTTCTTAGAGTTTTGATTGATTAATTGATTGAAGCTTAATGAATGCTCAGGATGCTCTGCCATACAAGTGAGTGCATACAGGCAAGTGTTTGTACACACACTCAGGTCTATACAGTGGGGGTGGCAGGCTGCTTGAGTCACAGCTGAGGAACTGTCCAAACAAAAGCTACAATTGGCTGTTTGTGGCACGAATCTTAAAAGATCTTATTAATAGAAATAAACCCAGAGCCAGGGGTTGGGGTGAATGCTAGAAGATCAGAGAAGCAGAACAAGCCACAGCCACCTCGCCTTGCCAATTCCTCAGCTGATCCTGTTTCCTCAGACTGAAAGCCTCTGAGTCCTCATTCAGAATGGATCTCAGCTGAACTGCTACTCAAAAGCCTAAAAGCTTAACCCGCTCTAGTTCCTGGTCCTCACGCCTTATATACCTTTCTGCTTCCTGCCATCACTTCCTGGGATTAAAGGCATGAGTCACCATGCCTGGCTGTTTCCAGTGTGGCTTTGAACTCACAGAGATCCAGACGGATCTCTGCCTCCCAAGTGATAGGATTAAAGGCGTGTGCTACCACTGCCTAACCTCTATGCTTAATATTATGGCTGTTCTGTTCTCTGACCCCCAGATAAGTTTATTGGGGTGCACAATATTTTGGGGAACAAAATACCACCACAGCTATCCTCACTTCCTTCTCTCCTTTCCCTTCCTCCTTCTTCCTCTTCCCTTCTCCCTCCTTCCTTTCCTGTGTCAATGGAACCTCATTGTCGTTTCATTGTTTGTTTGAAACTCCCATGAAATACTGCTTTATCTAAGGGGAAAAATCAGCAGAGTTGCAGTTGGGCATGAAAGGACATGCCTGTGGCCCTAGCTGCTTAGGAGGCTGAGGCAGGAGGGTTGTAAGTTCATGGCCCTCCTAGGCAACTTAGCAAGACCTTGAGGACCCCCCCACCCACCCCCACCCCGGCAAAAAAATGTTTTAAGACAGGGTCTCTGTATCCCTGGCTCTCCTAGTACTTACTGTGTAGATCAGGCAGGCCTCAAACTTTCCGAGGTCCATCTGCTTCTTTTTCCTGAGTACTGGGATCACAGGTGTGTGCCCCCATGACTGGCTGTTTGTGAAAGCAGTTTAAAGGCGGGGTGGGGAGGGGGAATAATTGAGTAGCTCAGTGGTGGAAGCACACGTGTTTCATGTGCAAGGCCCTTGGAGTAGGGGAGCAGTTGCTGTGTCTGAGGAAGGGGTCTGTGCCCATATTGGGCTCTAAACCACCCTGCCTGGAACAGGGTTTAAATTTCTGGTGTAGACAGTGTGTACCCCTTAAAAGGGAAAAGCACCCTCCATCATGGAGTGGGTAATTGTAAAAGTGCAGTGCTCATGTTCAATCTTCAGATAGCAAAAGTGTGAGGTGGGTTTTTGTGTCCTCATGTGACTTAACATGCTCTAGACAGCAGCAGAGCTGCTTACTGATGTCTCATGCCATAGAAGCCCTGGTTTTGGATCCAGAGTCAGCAAGGTGAGTTGAATGATGCTTGCTTTATAAAGTTTCAGTATCCCTCTTCAAGTTTGTTTAGGATTCAAGAGTTTTGCTTCTTAGCTCTGTCAGAAATGTTTGAGAGGAGGGGGCAGGAAGGAATCTAGGTTAGGCTTTCCTAGTGTGCTCTGTCCCAGAATCCCCTGCTCGTTCGGTGTGTTTCACTTCCAGGCTTTATGCTGACACCGTTTCCTCAGCCATCTGAGTCTGATGGCATTCTGACCTAGTGATCTGTTAGCCTGCTCTCGTGTCTGTATTTCTGTCTGTTATTTGTATAATGTCATATAAGTGTGTTACTTGCTGGCCCCTTCTCAAATGTCTTTTTCCCATATGGTGACACATTTAAAGACCTTCATGTGAATAGTTAAGAATTACATCATTTGTAGTCAGATTTAGCTTTAAATTCCAGTTAATATTAACTTGTCAGTTAATAATTGTACGACTGTAGCCCATGATTCTTTCCAAGTCTGTTTCCTTGTCTGTAATTGGAGATACAGTTTTTAAAAGATGAAGTGAAAATGTGGACCATGTCCAGCCAGTACATGGAGGTACTGAAGGGGTCACTGCTTGGATGGGTTGATTGTGCTGGTCTCTGCTTCAGCTTCCAGGAGTATGGATCCATGGGGGCTGCCCATGCTGACAGTGAGTATGAGAGAAGAATGATGTCTGTGTACAATCATGTCCTTGAAGAGGTGGAGTCGCTCAACCGAAAATATGCCCCTGTTTCCTACATGGCAAGTGGCATTTGTTTGCTAAGTTTTTATCATTGAGGAAGTGGATATTTTTTAAAATACATTTCTGGTACTTTGTTTTAATAAAACTTAATTGTTCTTTAACATGCAAATTAAAAATGTCACACAAGGAGATTAGCCAAAGCTACATTCAGTGCCTGTCTGTGGACTTTCAAGCAGTTAGAATAGCCATTCTGCAGTCACAGAACTTGATTTTACACTGTCACTATTGATTGTGTTTTATGCACTTATCCACCACAGATATCAGTGATAAAGATTAAATGAACCCGTCCATGGCCACATTTAGCCCATCTCTTGACTGTATGACCACATATCAAATCTCACATGCCCAGGTGCAGGCAACTTTTATCTAATCTGACTTGCCTAGGTGCAGACCAATTTTTTTGTTTTACTCTTTTTAAACAATCAAATTGAAGTTGTAGCAAGTCTTAACTCTCTCTCCAAACTAGAATCACTTTGGGAGCTTTTTAAAAACTCTATTGGTATCCAGTCATCCCTTCCTGACCACTCCCCAAGGACAGCTGACTCTAAATCTGGAATGGAGGCCTGGTTCCCTACAGTGATACCAGGAGTTAAGGTGGAGGTCCGGCACCTGGATAGTAGTACCAGGAGTTAGGGTAGAGGTCTGGCACATAGTCAGTGGTGTGGACAGTGGTACCAGGAGTTAGGGTGGAGGTCCAGCATGTGGACAGTGGTACCAGGAGTTAGGATGGAGGTCTGGCCCGTGGACAGTGATACCAAGAGTTAGGGTGGAGGTCTGGCCCGTGGACAGTGATACCAAGAGTTAGGGTGGAGGTCTGGCCCGTGGACAGTGGTACCAGGAGTTAGGGTGGAGGTCTGGCCCGTGGACAGTGGTACCCGGAGTTAGAGCTTTAAGCCTCACAGAGGTACAGACAACAAATGTTTCAGAGTGCTCAGCCCATCTCATAGTCAGTACAGCGTTGAGTAAAGGACATGAAATGCTCACTACTTCATTATAAAGCAGGCTTTGTGGTAGATGACTGGTTTTGCCCACATAGTAGTTAAAATAAGTGTCTGGGCACTTTTGAGGTAGACTGACCTAAACTATATATCATGTTCAGTGTATTTAAACGTGTTGAGTGCAACTGGGCTTACAATACTTTCAGCCTCTGGTAGTTCCCCCCCCCCTTTCTTATGTTTTTTTTTATACATAAATGTGAGTTCTTTGTCTGCATGTATACCTACATGCCAGAAGAAGGCATCAGATCCCATTATAGATGGTTGTGAGCCACCATGTGGTTGCTGGGAATTGAGCTCAGGACCTCTGGGAAAACAGCCAGTGCTGTTAACCTCCGAGCCATCTCTCCAGCCCTTTTTTTTTTTTTTTTTTTTTTTTTTTTGTCCTAGAACTAACTCTGTAGCCCAGGCTGGCCTTGAACTCACAGAGATCTGCCTGCTTCTGCCTCCTGGGATTAAAGGCGTGTGCCACCATGCCCAGCCTGCCTCGGTAGGTTTATTCAGCGCATAATCTTGTCATAAGACAAGGGACAGCACTTTTTAGAAGCTTCCATGTGATTCTGTCATGCTATAGGGGTTGAAAAGACACAGAAAATAAAACTTGTAAGTCTTAAATTAAAATGAAAAAATAAGGTAGAAATCTATGATTGCAACTCCCTTTTTTAAAATTGTGTGTGTGTGTGTATGTGTGTGTGTGTGTGTTTATTTGACTGAATGTGTACTACATGTGTGCCTGGTACCTGAGGAATCCAGAGAAGGGTATCAGATCCCCTGGGTCTGGAGTTACAGATGGTTGTGAACTGCCATGTGTGCAGGGAATTGAACCCAGGTCCTCTGGAGAAGCAGCCAGTGCTTTTAACCACTGAGCCATCTCTCCAGCCCACTGATTGCATCTCTCGACATGAATGATTTGAGTTCGACCATGTGTGGTTGTGGATGTTGTACCTTCTTGCTGAATAGTGTGTACTCTTGGAAGCATTTGTGTGAGCATATGTGTTTCCAGTTCTGCCCTGAACGTGCTATTTGTTGGTAAGTTTGCAGGTTTCTTTTCAGCTGGCTTTCTCTCTCCCACAGCACACAGCATGCCTCTGCAACGCCATCATCGCTTTGCTGAAAGTTCCTCTTTCATTTCAGAGATACTTTTTCCAGAAACTGCAGTCCACCAGCATCAAGGTAAAACAGAAAGAACACTTAAGGCTTAAAAATCGGCTAAGTGAGGTTGGAGAGATGGTTTGTTGATTAATGAATGTCATCTGACCACCTGATATCTGAGCTAGTCCCCAAGGCCTACACAGTAGAAGAGAATGACTCCTACAAGTTGTCCTCTGACCTCCACATGTGTGCCATGGCACCCATACCCAACACACACATACACATGTAGTAAAACTCAGCTAGCTAGCTTCTGAAGATTGAATGGGACATAGCTAAGGACAAAGTATGTTCACTTTGGCATAGATAAAAATATGGTTCTAAGACTTTAGTTGTCTGCCTTTCCCCCCTTTATTGGATGATTTGAAGAAGGCAGTGGTGCTTGAAAGTTGCTGTAAGACAGACATTTCGGTAACGGGAGTCCATCCGTCATCTCTTACCTCCAGAAATGAGTTCTTGTAAGTCTGTTTCAGTTGCCTTCCAGGGTCTTGAACTGAGTCTGTTGAGAGCAGACCCAGCTTTGATTGAACCAGGCCCAGTACAGCATCACTAGCTCTACCTTCAGGCTCTCTTGCCTTGGAAGGACAAGTTTGGAGAACTAGCCCACAACGCATTAGTGCGTTGAAATACTTAAGCCACTCAGAATTCAAAAGCTATTTTTGAATTGTTGGGAAAGAAGGAGATTGTCCCCTGAGAGAGATGCTTGGATTCTGCCTGTCAGTTAACTTTCGCATCCATTTAATGCTTTTGGTTACAAGTAACATTTCAAAAAGACCTTAAATGTTAGGAAAGCTGATTATGGAAGGGAGCAGGCCTGAGGCAAGCTGTCTGCACAGTCGGGGACAAGTTCAGAGGCTTAGTAACGTTCACCTTTAGCCAAACTTGAGCTTTCTAAGCTCAAGGTACATCTGGGATATACAGTGCATTTTTAAAGAAAATTTAAACTGTAAGTTAAAAATGTTACTCAGGCCAGGCAGTGGTGGCTCACACCTTTAATCCCAGCACTCGTTAGACAAAGGCAGACAGATCTCTGTGAGTTCGAGGCCAGCCTGGGCTACAGAGGGAGATCCAGGAAACTCTCCAAAGCTACACTGGCTCTAAAACAAAACAAAGCAAAAAAAATGTTACTCAGTTAGCAACCTTGGGGCCTCAGGATCAATCCCTAACACCCCTAATTGTTTTGGGGTTCATTGTGGAAACTGGCTTTTTTTTTTTTTTTT
>CABHPH010098982.1:0-12080 GCA_902168325.1 Peromyscus nudipes | reverse complement strand
AAAAAAATTGAATTCCCAGTAAAGGGAGTTCTAGATGGTTGTGAACTACCTACCATGTGGGTGCTTGGAAACAAACCCTGGTCCTTGATAAGAACAGAAATTGTCTGAACCAATGAGCCATCTCTCCAGCAACTAAATAATTAATTTTAGGTGAAGTGAGAGAGTATTAAAAACTTAACCAAATATAGTTGAGTTGTAAGATTTTCAAACATTAAAAATCACTTCAAAACTGCTAACTATGAAATATAATAAATTGTCTTCTGTGCTTATTTCAATGAAGTATGTTTCCCTAGGTTACAGTGTGCTCAAGTATAATATACACTTTGCTTGGGCTTCCTTAAGTCCACAAAATGACAGACATTTATTTTGGTTCATTCTAAAAGTTTTGAGGCTTAATTTTTTTCTATAAACCAACACATCTGAAAAGATTTGACAAATCAAAATGATAAAAATTATTGTTAAGTCTAACAAGTGCTAAAATACCTAGATATTTGTCATTTTGCCTGGGACTGCTTAGGCCACACATGGTAACATGGTAGTGTGTGTGTGTGTGTGTGTGTGTGTGTATTATATGTTTTCTATTGTTATGTGTCACTATAGTAAAATAATTATCCCCAGTTATGTTTGACAGTTAAAGTATTTAAACATTCCTTGCTTCTGTTCACCTTGTTCCTGTTTTGAAGCATGAGGCTTTGTTATCTTAAATACATTTTTTTTTCGGTTTTTCCTTAGCTACATAACTTAAGACCTGTCTTGAACGAGTTTCTAGACCTTTAACACAGAGGTCTTAATAGTATTGATAGGGTGATTGTGAACTCATTTATATTATAAGTGATTAAATGTCATGTCTCCCTTTTATTCTTCTTTAGAAAGTCAATGATTGTTAAATGTTTTTATTTTTATCTTGAAGTTACCTTTTTGTTGCTTGAGAATTTCACTCATGCATATAATGTATTTTGATCAAATTCATCCCCAATTCCTTTCTCTTTAATTCCTCTCTGATCTCTTACCACTCTTCCCTCCAAACTTCCTGTGTTCTGTTGTAAACCCACTGAATCCAGTTGGTGCTGCCAGTATGTACCTGGGTACAGCACAGACTACTGGAGCGTGGGGAGCCTCCTGGGGAGCATAATCACTTTCTCTCTCCCAGCAACTGGCATTTGCCAACTCACCTCAGCTAGAGGTGTGATTTCGTGAGGCCCTCCCGATTTGTGCTGGTATTTTGGTTGGCCTGACCTTTTGCAGGTTTTGTGCTTGCAGTCAGAGGCTCTTTGAGTCCCCTCATGCCATGCAAATATCCCCTCATGCCATGCAAATATCATTTTTACAGTATCAAAAAATAGTTCTGTTTCGGAGTTGTGCTGAAATCTAATCAGAAGGTAGTCTTGTACCAGTAGGCATCTCTTGCCAGACCAGTAATGATTGAAGATCAGTCTTCACAGCTGAGCAAGATTGATTGTTACTTTTCTTCTCTGGGAACATGAGTAGTAACTTACAGCATTGTGGAAGCTAGCCAATAAAAATGAAGCTTTCAAGTCAGAACTGTTAGATTTCTCCATGTCCTATTACTCAGGTCTGTAGCATTTCAGTTATAGGTCTTATTGTTAAGTTCTAGAGGGTAACCAAGAGAACTGGCAATGTGATATTTGGGGAGAGGTCTATGGAACTCAAACTTCCTAACAACTTGAAAACTGATAGGCATACCTGGCACTAGGCTTTTATTTGGTAGTCTGTTGTATCTAGGAGTGGTATCTTTCCATTGTAGAATAACTCAATTTAAGCTATTTTTTATATGTATATATTTGGGGATACTTTTATAGTAGTAAGTTCCTAAATGACTTTTTCAAACAGTTCTTTAAACTATCGCCTCATAGTCCCACCTCTCACCTCCATTAACCCTTCCTCTTCTATTATATGCTTTCCCCTTTATACATCTGTATTTTTTATCTGCATCTTTAAATATCTTCTGTGCACTCTTACTAATTTTCTGATTAATATGGGTACTCCAGTTAAGACATTTATCTGAACATCCAAAGCTATCATCCTTATTGGAGAGAGATCATGCAGCATTTGTTTTTCAAGGTCTGGGTTTGCTTTGTCAAAATTAGCATTTGTAGCTTCATCCATTTACCTGTGAATTTCACAACTTCATTTACAAACATAATATTCCATAATGATAATTTTCACTAACATTCATCAGTTGTTGGACATCTATGTGGTTTTCATTTCCAGGATAGTGTGACTAGAACAGCCATGAACATGGATGATCAAGTATCTCTGTAGAAGTATATGGATTCCTTTGGAAACATACACAGATATATCATTAGATATCCTACTTAATTTTTTCTTATATAGTTTACAACACTAAATTGTAAAATTATTAAGGGTAGGAAGTGTATCTTGGTACCTGAATTTGCCTATGTCATAACTTCATAACTCAAAGTGGAAAGGGATAGAGAAAAGTCAATATATTTTTGAAATACACAAATTACTGGAAATATGACTGCAAGAAGGTCCCTGTAGTATCTGAAGAGATTTTCTGGATGGGTAGGATGTTTGCAGCCACAGTAGATAACATTAATTATTCCTTTTATTCCTATGATAAAACTTGAGTCCAAATTGAGAGGAAAACACGCCTATTTAAACTTGTACTCTGTATCTTCGAAAAGCAGTCATCAATGCTGTAATTTAATTTTCCCTTTTATTTATTCTGTCCATAGTTTTTTTTTAATTTCTGCTTTTAAACATCCATCCATTTGTTCTCGAAGTACATAATACATACACCTGTGTATGCATGCACACACACACACATACACACACACACACACACACACACACACACACACACACGAATCTCATTAGCAAGAGAAGCAGCAAATTGGGGGTGGTATTTTTGTTGTGACTTTGACTTTTTTTCTTTAACTTTCCTTAGATTAAAAAAAAAGAAAGCCACACTGTTAGAGTCAAAGTTTTCCCTACTAGAAGATGGAACTGAATGGAAGGAAAAACCAGAGGTTTGCAGGGGACCATTTTCAAAGGAGCTGGCTATGTTCTTTGAGTTAGAAGGTGGTGATTAGTTTTGCAGACTGGGAGAGGTGTGAGACAACCCTAATTAAACACCTTTTTGCTGAGAAGCAGCTTGATAAAACAAGATTGCCTTGGGAAGCTCTCAAAGCTTTTATCAGAAAGCTATTACTACAAACGTCTTTTAAACTAATAACTTATAAAAAATTATTTCCCAGTCTTGAAGGAAATTATTACTATGTTTAAATAAATATACAAGCGAGGGTGCTTACATTGGACAGATGCAAAATAAATGTATATTTAAGTATGTTAAATACGCAGTCACTGAATGTGAAATACGCCCACGATTTCTAATAATAGTTAAGGAAATTATTATATAGAAGGGGAATTATGTGGATCTTGGGATGAGGAAAGAAATTCAACTTTAAACTCCATAGATTTTTTTAATTTTTTTTTATTTTTTGGAGCTATACATAAGTCTTTATCATTTTATTTATTATAGATCCAATTTAGACTGTATTTATAAAATGTCGTTTTTGACCTATGAATATGCTGGAGTGTACTTTGTGGGTTTGGGCCATGATTCAATTGTATGTTTTATTTTCTTTCTCCCTTTTGACGTCCCAAAGCCTAGACAGGTGCTTTATAGAATCTAGTTTGAGGTCTGTAGAGAGATGAGACCTGATGATCTCTAAGAGCTTTGCCAATCTCTAAACACGGGTTTCTGTGAATTGATTTTCGCCCCCATAATGCAAGTAGGAGTTGGTGATAGGTTTAAGGGTATTACAAAAGTTCCTTTATTTTATTGAGAATGGCCCAAAGCACAATAAAGGAATATTTGATGTGACAGTATTACAACGTGAAGAGGATATGAGATTGCACTTAGCTCATGGAGAAGGGTGCTGTAAACAAATCCACACAGTGCTGCTCTGATTTGATTTAACTTTATGGGAATTGAGAATATTGTGGTGTTATATTACAAATAAGATTTCAGGAAAGTTAATGAAGCTGAATCCTCATTAGATGGACTTGCTTTTCTGCATGTTTGATTGATAGCAAAGGACCAGTATTGTCTTTTAGTAATTAATTTCCTGTGTGCCACAGAACAGAATTTTTTCTAGAACAATTTATTCACAGTTAATACAGTTATGGATATGAAACAATTAAGTCTTGGCTTCTATGAACGATAAGGGGGAACTAATTGATAAGCTGCATTTTTATGCAGAGAACAAGAGCATGTGATCCTGCCTTGGAGACACAGTTTTCTGTGGAGGTGAAAAACAGTGTCGTTGAACCTCTTAGGCTGTTTATTTTTGATTATAAAATTTTTTCCCTTGTTTCTAAAACCTACGTCTAAATATTCTAAAAGCACTGGTTTCTGAAGGTTGCAAACTGCACCTTTAGATTATGAACTATATAATGGGGAATTTTTCAGTATAAGTTAAGTATAGCTGATTACCTGAAATGATAAACTCATTCTAAATCTTTTCCCTTTAAAATATGTCTGTAATGAAGTTTATGTATCCCATTATTTCATATTTTTATTGCAGCCCTTAAATCATGACTTTTATTGAGTTTAAAGTTCCCATTCTGCTTCTTTATATCATCAATTATTATATTTCATTTTGATAGCTCTTGCTACATCTATTTATTTGACAATGAGCCAAAGTAATAAAATATACCTTGAATATGAAAAATATTTCAAATGTTTCAAATCTTTTAAACATGATAAATATTTTGCTTAAACTATATTACATAGATACTATTTTCTCACACCTAAAATTTTTCTTAGCACACCTGTAGCCTATTTTATTCTTTTCTTTTTGATGCTTTTTTTTATTATTATATTCTACAGACTAAATGTATAAGGCCTTCAGAATTCACCTGTGAAAACCTAATCTCCAATGTAATGATATTAGGTGAGGATTTTGAGTAGTGATCTGTATTAATGTGATTAGTGTTATATTACTTCCTTTTCTGTTGCTATGAAGAGACACCATGATCAAGGAAAGTTGTAAAAGAAAGCATTTAATTTGGGGCTCATGGTGACAGAGAGTAGTAGAGTCCGTGACCATCATTGGGGAGCATGGCAGCGCCAGGCAGGCATAGTGCTAGAACAGAGCCCAAGAGCTTACATGTAAGACAACACCTGGAGGCGTGGGGTGAGCCTCCCTGGGATGTCATGGACTTCTTAAACCTCAAAGCCCACCCCCGGTAACAAACCTCCTCTAACAAGGCCACACCTCTTAATCCTTCCCAAACAGTCCAGGGACTGCAGAGTTCGGATTCAGATACATGATCTTATTGGGGCCATTCTAATTCAAACCACCATAGTATACTTCTAGAAGATGCTCAGAGGAGCTGCCTTCCTTCTCTCTCAAGTGAGATCATAAGGAAAATAGGATTTTCTATGGTTCATCAAGTATGGCCTCCCTTGCTAGGGGACAAACCTGCCAGTTCCTTCCTCTTCAACTTCCCAGCATCCCCAGTGTTGTGAAATAAATGCCTTCCAGTTAATATTATTTTGATGTAGCATCTGTTTTCGTTTCCTTCCTTGTGGCTGTGATGAAATATCCTAACAAAAATGACTTCTGAGAGGAAGAATGTATACTGAATCCCAGCTCTAGGGGACAGTCAGTCTGCTGTGGTATGGAACTCAAGACAGCAAGAGCTTGCTTGAAGCAGCCGGTCATACGACATCTACAGTCAGGAAGCAGAGAGAAATGACTGCATTCTTCCTCCCTTTTTTTTTTTCTTACAATCCAGGAAATGATCACACCCACAACTCAGATGGGTCTTCCCCCCTTAATTAATGTCATCAATGTAATACCTGATGTACATTCCAGTTATCCCAGGTAATTCTTGATTATGTTAAATTGATAATTAACACTATCACAGCATCTAAATGAGCTGTAATATACTACAATCTGTAGACGTTATACTTAGATATTAGAGTATCTTATAGAGTTTCTGAAATAAAGCTCTACATGTGGAAATGACTAGATCAGTAAAGGTGTATTAATTGATTTAACTGATTGAGTCAATTGTATTCTGTTTATGGATCTCTGATGGTTTCTTAGAAGTGTTGACAATTTTCATCATCTACATATGAATGTATTTTAGTCTTTCATGATATAATAATTGAAGATATTAACAAATGATTATCAACAGATGAGAATGTGCTGTTCTCATGTCTATTGCTTATGTCAGATGAACATAGACCTGTTTATGTTTTCCATGCTTATAGATAGACTAAATGCTTTGTAATGTATATCATAGCATCATTGACTTCAATTTTAAGCCTTTAAAAATATTTGGTGGAATAATTTTTTTCAGAGTGCTGAAACCTTTTAATCATTTGGTCCTAGAACACTGACTAGGGACACTGGATGCCCAAACAGGCAGATGTCCTTCTGTACCGTGGTGTACTGTTTGGATATGCCTTACACACACACCCTCTGTATACTTCACATCGTCTCTAGGTTATTTGTAATTCCCAATGCAATGGTTGTGTAAGTAGTTATGCTCATTAGGAAATAATGAAAAGTAGAAATTGGATATCGGTTCAATACAGTTTTTATTAAAGATATTTGCACTTTTAAGGTTGATTAAATGTCTGTAAAATCCATAGGTAGGAAATTCTAACTAGATTTTTCAATGTACTGTTTTAGAAGATGAAGCCAAAATTGAATAAAGGCTAAACAAGACACAAACTTTTCACTTACTGTTTGATAAGCACCTAGAGGTCTTCAGTGCTGTATGTTGAACGGGCAAAAATTATTTCTGTTTATTATTCTGTGCTTCATTGGTGGTGTGAACAAGTTCTACAGTTTTTTCTTTACATGGTAGAGGCAGGTGCTATAGAGTAGGTCACTTGTATCAAATCTCAACAGTGCTGCCACTTAGTGAATTAGGGGGCATGAGCTGTCTCTTGTCTGCTACTATCTGTGTATTGTCTTCTAATTAGTGACCTTCTAAATTTGCATGAAGATGGCTTCTGAAAAGCACTGGTAAAGGTTTAGCATTGGGAAGATCTCAGTCTTTGTTTTTATTATTGTCTCAGTATGATACGCAACTGAGGTGATCTATGTGGAAGAAATTTCATAGATTATAGAGAGAAGCACATTTTAACAATAGGTAATATTAACACGTTAGATGTATTGTTTCATGCCAGTTTTCTTTAAAAAACACAAAAGAAGGCTTTTGAATTGTGAACTTGAGAGCCAAGGGCTTAACATTTTCTCACTGCTGAGAAGTATCACATCTAATTGTGAGCAGAAAATTATAGAATAGTCATAGAGCTATTAAGAGGATTTGTAATTTGCTGGAAGCTTTCACTGAAACTACTAAAATTTAGTTGAGAACAAGAGGAATAATAATAGTATTGTTCTAGTTAAAAAAGAAGCTAAAGGGATAATACAAATTTTCAGCATTTGAAAAAATATGTTCTCAGAAAAGAGGAAAATAAGAATGACATTTTTCCAATTACTAGTGAATAATGTTTCTGATACTTAGAAAAATGGCGAGATCTATATTGGACTAGTCTGATGTTGATGCACACATTATTGTGATCTTCTGACCCAAGAGTACACACTAGCATCCTCCATAAGATATGATTCAATTACCCACCCAATAGATTGATGGGGGAGGGGTGTTTCCATAGCAACATCAGCAAAACAGAAAACCTGCCTACTGTCTAAGGTCACTTTTCATTCTCTAAGACAGCCTGCTATCAAATTGGCAGCTGGTGTGTGAACTAAGCTCTTGGGCAAATTATTTAAATGTAAAGAGAAATTGAGATAAAAAGGTAGGGATGATAAATAGTTTACAAGCCAGAGTCGCCCGAATTGGCATAAATCACCTTTGATAGAAGTCAAATGCATGAGTGACAAGTAGAAAGGAAGTGATGACAAATCCTTGTTTCAAATGTAAAATCTGGGAGCTGCTTGAAGCAAATAAGAACCATGGGAGCACTTTCCAGGATGTGGACATACCCTTGTGGGTGACACCTTTAGTAAGTTAAATCCCTGTTGTTGGTTTATGACCATTCTTAACTAAAGCTAGCTAGTGTGGCCGAGACATTGTTTTCCTCAACTCTCATTTAATCCCCTTGAGATCTCTGAAGTGGCTTCTCCTGGCTCCATTGTACAGGTAAAGTCGCCCAGGCTTGTGTCTTCCATATGTTGAACTTTAGAATGGATTTACTATTTGCTGCACTCTTCGCTGACCAAGCTCTCCACAAAACTGTAGCTAAAAATGAAAACCAATTTGAGAATTGTATTCAGTGTAGCTGGAGGAGCACTTTCTGATATTTTTGCCCCTTTCTGAGTCTTTATATTCATATGCCGTCGTCGGCCATCTCAAATATCTATTAAAAAGCAATTGAGGAACAGTGAAAGATTGTAAAGTCACTCTGCCATTGGAGTTCATAGCTACTAATTTAGCCTATTTTAGAACTCTTAATTTATTGTAAGAGAAATATGATGGCAAACACTTTATGGATAATAAAGGTTTGAAAGGAAAATTACATGAGAAAATAAATGGCCCATAATGGTCCTATCATCGTACATATAAAAATAAATTTGATGGATTTTTTTAACCTACCTTCCTTGTTACCCACTTTAGCTCACTTATCTTCAGCTTCCCACTTACATATGGAAGTTTACACATAAACATTTGTTGAAAGAAAATCTACTTGTGATAATGTAGTGTTCTAGATGACTATGATTGTTTTTAGAGCACAAAAACTTCAATAAAACATCTACAAATCCCTGTGTACACTTGGTTGTGACAACCCCTGTGTACACTTGGTTGTGACAACCCCTGTGTACACTTGGTTGTAACATGCTATGGTAATATTCCATGTGTTTTGTCTCTACTGCAAGCATTTTTTTTCTTATTGTTTTACTATTTTCTAATTAAAGGTAATTGTTTCAGAGACAAAGTCCATCGAGCTACAGTCATACTAGAAGCAGGCTAAGCATGATTGCATTTCTAAACTGGCATCAATGCAATCAGGGCCTTTTGCTTCATATACTCATTTGCAATGTGCTTTATTTTCAAAATATGTTTTTCAGAATAGCAGCTTTAGAACAGGTAGTTTGTTCCTGTCCTTTTATTTCCTGCAGTTGTGAGAGTGTGCAGTGAAGATACTTGTAGCATACCGTGGACTCTGGATTTACAAAGATGTCAGTCACTTTCAGTGCACGTCAGAGGTTTTATTAGATGACAGAGTGCTAGGACTCCAAGAGCTTCAGGCCTAAGAAGTCTGTGGTAGGACTGGAGAATTTTCATGTTCAAGTATTTCTCTAGTGAGGGTGCCCCTCCTGGGCTGCGTGAACTTTGAGTGCTGTTTAGACACATCGAGTCTCTTCAATGGGTGCAATAGAGCATTCATAGTGAAGAATCGCTGTCAACAATGGTGGCGCTAGTTAGTAGATCGTGAGTCTGTGTTCCTCAAGAGCAGACATGCTCAGATAGGATGTGTCTGAACTGCTGACTGTCCTCACTGCTGTAGGACCCTTACCACATCCAGCACTGGTGGTTCTGTAGAACCCTCACCACATCCAGCACTGGTGGTTCTGTAGGACCCTCACCACATCCAGCATTGGTGGTTCTGTAGGACCCTCACCACATTTGGCATTGGTGGTTCTGTAGGACCCTCACCACATCTGGCATTGGTGGTTCTGTAGGACCCTCACCACATCTGGCATTGGTGGTTCTGTAGGACCCTCACCACATCCAGCATTGGTGGTTCTGTAGGACCCTCACCACATCCAGCATTGGTGGTGCTAAACCCAGTTGTACAGTCATCTTTGTGGTTGTGTTAAGGATGGGGCCCTTGTTTTTCTTTTTCTTTTTCTTTTTTTAATCTCATATACTTAACACCCAGCACATTTAACTGCTGATGGTCAGAACAAGCTCAATGGTAAAATAACAGACCCATATAGGTAACTTAGCCTGTGTTTTCTTCATGCCAGCCCACCCAGCACCCTGGGGAAAGCCCAATGTGGGAACCCATGAGCCTTATGGAGTGTTCAGTCCCCCAGGCTTCCTGTATTCCTGCTGGGTGAATCCCTATGGTCTCCAGGCATCATCCCATTGGCCTCCTAGTGACCATTAATCTCTCTGGGATCTGTAAATATGGAATTTATTCTGTTTCATACATCTGATTTCACCATCTTGTTGCCCCTCGCCTGACTGACACACCAACATTGAATCCTCATCTGAATCTGTAATGTCCCTGGTCAGATCTCTGCTAAAGTAGTGACTTAGGCTTCTAGTCTCTCTCTAAAGCATCAGTTCTCAACCTTTGGGTCATGACCTCTTGGGGGTTGCATATCAGATATCCTGCATATCTGATATTTAAATTATGATTTGTACCAGTAGCAAAATTAAGGTTATGAAGTAGCAATTTTATGGTTGGAGATCACCCCAACATGAGGAACTCTGTATTAAAGCATGACAGCATCAGGAAAATTAAGAACCACTGCTCTGAAGCGAGAAATCTGGGACTAAACTGGGGAAATTTAAATACAAATAATAAACCCCACATGATAGTAAATCACAAGATGATATATTAAGAAACATATTGGGTTTAATAGTTTATTCTAGTTAAATGCTAATGAGGCAACCATCCTAGATTCCTTAGGTTCAGGAGACTGAGTGAGTTACAATGGACATGGGCAGAGTAGGCAGCATGGATTCCATCTGTATTACTTACTCCTGACTCCTGGCCCATGAAGCCTTCAGGCAGCTGGCTCCTGCAAACCCTAGGAAGCCTCTATCTTTTATTGGAGACTTCATTGTGTATTTACTTATTTCTTTAGTCTTTTAATAGCTCAGGATTGCCTTGACCTTGCTGTATATTGAAGACTAGCCTCTGCTTTCTGAGTGCTCAGGTTATAGACATGAGCCACCCTGCTTTGTTTTAAGGAAACCCTACTTTTTCAGATGGGCCTGCCTGCACACCTATATAACTTGCCCCACAGAATTATCT
This sequence comes from Peromyscus nudipes, assembly GCA_902168325.1. NCBI lineage: Eukaryota > Metazoa > Chordata > Mammalia > Rodentia > Cricetidae > Peromyscus > Peromyscus nudipes. The sequence continues at coordinate 1,057 of CABHPH010098982.1, read as the reverse complement.
TTATTTCGCTGTATAACACACTAGCACATCCTCTACTATGGAAGGAGTCACTCTCTCTTCCACCATAGTTTGCTACATAAATACTTCTAAAAATACAGTCTTTCTGCCTCCATTCACATGATAAAAATCACAAGTGGAGAAATATCTCCCAACATAGTGACTAAATTTGGAACTGATTGAGAGAGTACTAGCTTAAACAACTCTAAATCTTATAGTCGTAGTAAACATATATGTTTTTAAATTAAAACTATTATTATTAAAACTAGTTTGAGTGTTTCTGCCAGTGTGCTCTGTGTGTGTGTGTGTGCACGCGCGCGTGCGCGCCACATGTGTACAGTGCTTTCGAAAGCCAGATGAGGACGTGGGATCCCCTGGGACAGGTGTGAGAGACAACTGTGTACTTCCATGTGGGTTCTGGGCTGGCGCTCTTTCTCTCTGACCCCACGTACGGTGTGTTTAATAGCTTTATTTCAGTAAATATTGAAGACGGCTATTTTCTCTACAAAATGTGTGTGGCTTTTCTTAAAATATCTGAGGACTTCATAAACATCTATTTAGCCCTTACAATACAATGAAGTTTGCTCACTACTTTAATTCTTGTTTTATAGTACAGAAAATTGAGGCAGAAGGTGTTCATTTAACCTGCCACTGGTCACACACCTATTACACTGTGGAGGTTTTTTCATTGCTTTTGTGGTTACTTACAGTGCAAGTTAGTCCAACATAGGTAAAGATGTCACCAACAACCCACTTGCAGCACCTGGATTTCTTTGTATGCAATCTGTTGGTAAGAAAACGTTGGAAGGCCTTTGGAATTGACATTATAGGTTTAGTTCTTGGCTGGAGAATTACTATTTGCTTTCTCTGGCTGCACTATCTCCTTGAATAAATAATTTGACATTATGGCTGAGCTGTGTAGAGCCCAGAGCAGTTACCAGCAGGACTAAGGACTAGACTTGCTGAGGAACTGCCCTTATGTCGATCTTTGCCGAATCCCCATAAAATCCCATACTTTTTAAAACATTCATGTAGTATTGAGTTAACATAGCATTTAAAA
>CABHPH010098977.1:0-21237 GCA_902168325.1 Peromyscus nudipes | reverse complement strand
TTTTTTAACGTGCTTATGCATCATAACCAGTTCTGGTTGATATTCTTGGTCCTTTCACATTCTCACTAGTAGATTTTTTAAGCACTTTTTATAATTTTTGCCTGAATCATTACTGCATTTATGTTGGAGAATCCTTCTACAATTTTCTCTCATTCTGCAGTTATAGACAGCGGTGAACTTTCTGATAAGGGTGCTGGGAACCACGTTCTCTTCCTCTGAAAGAGTGGCAAGGGCTTTGAACCACTGAGCCATTTCTTCACTCCCTTTATTCTTTCTTTCATTTTTCTACTCATAACTATTTAGATTTTTCACTCGTATTTTCCATACTGTTATTTCATTACTGATATATTTCTGTACTGTTGCAAGCTTTCTAAAAACCTATTTCTTCCCTCAAATATTTCAATATTTTATTGAAAATTCATAGATTATATTCTCATCATAGTTTCGATTCCAATCTCTTCCAAGATCCTCTCAAACCCACATCCATGCAATTCCCTCCTTTTGCTCTTTTTAGAAAACAAACAAGGAAATGAAAAAGCAAATAAACCTTTTTTTTTTTTTTTTTTTGGTTTTTCAAGACAGGGTTTCTCTATGAAGTTTTGGTGCCTGAACTGGAACTCACTCTGCAGACCAGGCTGACCTCGAACTCACAGAGATCCACCTGGCTCTGCCTCCCGAGTGCTGGGATTAAAGGTGTGTGCCACCACCATTTGGCCAGAAATTTTAAACATAAATTAAAAATGAAAAAGCAAAAACTACAAGAAACACACACAATTGTTATTGCTTTTAAAATTAAGATTATTCACTCTCTTGGGCCCTTTTCATTATCTATAGATTTTAAAAACAGTTGTTAATTCAAAAAAAAAAGAAGCCAACTGAAAACTACATGTGGTGGCACACTGCTTGAATTCTAGCACTCAGGATCAAAAGTTCAAGGTACATGGTAATTTCAAGACTAGCCTGAGTTATAAATAACCCTATTCCAATGTTTTAGAAAAGACCCACGTAGGATTCTAGGAGAGCTCACTTTAATCTTTCAGATTGTATGAGGCACACAGTTTTCCATCTGAGAGATACAAGGTATTCCAGTCTGAGGATACAAGAATTTGTCTCATTAATTAAATGGCATAAATATCCCTAAACAATAATTTATACTTCACAGTTCTGCCTGAGTGCCTTCAAAAGTGAGGGACAGTTCTCTTGTACCCACATCATTGGGGTCAGCTCTCCCAGAAAGGAGAGAGGGCTGGAGCAGCTCTCCTGAGGTAGCCTGTGAGGGACAGGACCAGCTACCTTACCACAGACCCTGACATTGCCCTTGGTTACAGCTTGGGCCTAATGTCACCAGGGCCTCAGGTGGCAGCAAAGGCTTCTCAGCTCATTATGGCCCTGGCAGCAGTAACACATGCTTTTTTATTTTCTGAATACTTGTGAGTTTTTAAATATTTTCTTTCCTTTTTTCCAAAGCATCTTTTATCCCTTCTCTTATTTCAGTGTGGGTCAGCATATTGCATATTATCCCAATATTTATAGTCATATTTAAGTTCATTTTGCAGTTTAAGGCTTATTCTAGAGATGTTTATTAAGTATTTGTGAAGATATATTCTACTGTGGGTGCAACATGGTGTTCTCAAGGCTTTGCAGTGATTTTATGCCTACCTGTTCTAGGCACTATAAATAAATTATCCAAGAGTCAACATTGTTGTCTATTCTGCTTTCCCTGTCTTCACTTTGCCTTGTGTGGTATATTGTGTGCTCCAGTTGATTTGACTTTTGTATCACTATAAACACAACTTTTAACTATCATAATGTCTTTATTTAAGTGTATTTTGTCTGATAGTATTGCAACTCTTGTGCTGATGTATTCTGTTTCCATTTGTCCTTTTAAACGCTTATGCAGCATGCATGAGGCCCTGGCTTTCATTTGAAGTAGTGTACAAGCAAAACTTCATTTGTATCTAAGATATGTCTGTTATAGATATCATGCATTTGAATCATGTATTTTAACCCAGTGACACAGTTTCTGCCTTTGAATTGCATTAATCAATCTCTGTTTGCTGCTATAATTTTTGGGACTTTGTTTCTGTTTGTATATTTTACACTTTGTGTTCTTTTTCCCTCATGAATTTCTCTGTATTTTCCCATAAATGCTTTTCTTTTCATTAAGTGGATATTTTCCAGAGTAGTATTTATTTAATATTTTTTCACTATACCTGAGATGTATCCCTAAGAAACTGCTTTAGAATTTGTACTAACAACTTCCCTATCATATGAAACATTTGCCCTCAAAATTTTGTTCTCTTCCTATTTCTTTTGATATAATTGTAATTGGTATAAAATCATTAAATATTACCTAACCAATGATCCACTTTCATAATTTTAACTCTAGATATTTTATGTATATTAAAGAAGTTGTAAAAGAGAAAGAGAGCTAGTATTAGCTACAGATTTTTATTATTTCTTATTCACAATTTCAATTTCTCTTCATTTGTTCCTATTGACTTACCATTTAGAGGTATTTTAGTACTATTTATTATTAGTTAATAACCTTTGGGGTTTAGAGCAGTTGTAGGTTCACAGAAAATTTTAGCTAAAACATGGAGCATTCCCATAGACTCAGCCTAGCATGGCAACAACAGGAGAGAGTTGCTAGAATTGATTAACTTAAACTGACAGTTCATCATTCCTCAGAGATTATTCAAAGGCCATGTCGTGCCATAGTTTTACTCCTGATGGTCCATTTTATGAGTTTAGATAAACAAATGTGGTGTTCAACCATGTGATGTGACACAGAATGCTTTCAGTGTTCTAGAAATCCTCTCTGCTTCCTCTGTTCAGCTTTCCTTGCCTAGTTTCCACCACAGAAAACAATGATCTATGTGTCATTCCCATATTTTTGCATCTTCTTCAATATTGTATAATTGGACTTGCAAAGCTTTCACTCATTTGAATAAACACCAGCCTGCATTATCTCTGAATTAGACTAATATTTGTTTCTTTCTGGTGGCAGCTGCGACCTACTATCTTCCCGAACTGGCGACACTACTGTGGTCCAGAGGCAGTGTGCCAGGATTCCTGTTGCTTCACATTCTCACCAGCATGTGAGGGTGTCAGCCTTTCCAGTAGGTGTCTGTGGTATCTCACTACTCTCCTATAATGGTGTGTAATGTTGATGAACTGTTTACATGCTTAATTGCCACCCATATTTGCTACCCATTGTGGTGCTTGTTTAGGTGTTTTGCTCATTTTTGAAATTCTCCTGTGTTGTCATTGTTGTATTTTAAAGGGTCCCTCTAGAGTTTAGATAAAGTCTTTGAATATATTGGGATTTTGGTGTTGTTTTGTGTGGTTTCTTTTTTCTTTTTTCTCAAGTATTTTTTTCCGCACATATAGTTGGAAAGTCTGTATCATCAATGACTCTTCCACTGTTTTCAGCATGGCTTTTACTGTGACCGACAGGGCCAGTCTTCATCACATTACAGAAAATGAAGCTCAATTTTTACATGATATGTGAAGCTTTGTTTCCTAGAGCTGGATTTACTTGTTTTCTCTACCCACATATATATATATATATATATATATATATATATACAAAATATTAGTGCTTTGAAGGGGAGAATGATATGCTCCGTTGTTATGTGAGCATTCTATGAGCTAAAACAAGGAGAAAAAGAGTAAACGACACTGTTAGACCACTGCACTTAAAGAAGAAACCTCTCTTGTAGTATTGAAAGCCAGTCACAAAGCAAAACAAAACAAAACAAAAAACAAACAAAACCCACTCCTACCACTCAACCATACCTTCGCACAACCTGTCATCCATGTTCAGTACACAGCACGGAGGAGATGAGATGTGAGTATCATGTGACATTCCCTGTCCAGAGAGAGCTCTGACTAGGACCTGAAGAAGGAAGACTGAGTTTGTGGCTGTACAAAACTGGGTCTGTGTGTGGTGGGGGATGGTGTCACGTAGAGCTGGCAGAAGTAAGGGGGTCATAGGTCAGATTGTCAGATTCTATGTCACCAACTATTCTTTTCAGTTTAGATATTTTCAAAAATTTATTCTTCTCTCATACAGTGCATCTCAACCTCAGTTTTCCCCCTCCACTTGTTCCATGTCCCCATCCCCTCTCCTGCAGATGCAGCCCCCACTCTCTTTTCCCTTCAGGAAAGAGCAGGCCTCCCAGGAATTTCAACTGAACACAGCATAACAAGTTACAATCAGACTAGGCACAAACCTGCTGTGGATATCGCTCTGTATATCAGTGTACAGTTGGCAAAGATTCTCTCACAGTCTGTGGGGTTCCTCTTCGCCCAGTTGATTGCTTCTTTAGTTATTCAGAAGCTTTTTGATTTAATGAGGTTCTGTTGGTTAATTGTTGGCCTATTCAGAAAGTCCTTTCCTGTACCTCTGTCTCGTGGAGTGTTGCCTATGCTTTCTTCTCCTGTTTTCAGCATGTTAGGTGTCGTATTTACTTCTGAATTTGTGTACAATGGGATAAATACAGTTCTGACTTCATTCTTCCACATGTGTAGATCGATGTTTCCCTACACAACTTGTGGAAGAGGCTGTGTTTCTCTAGTGTATATTTTGGCAATTTAGTCAAAAAAGACACGGCTATATCTGTTTACATGTACCCATGTTTAGGTATTTTATTTTTGTTTTACTCATCTACATGTCTGCTTTTGCTCCAGTAAAAAACTGCTTTTATTAGTATAGTTCTGTAACAAATCTTGAAATTTAAATACCAGTCCAGCATTTTTTTTTGTTGTGATTTGTTTGTTTACTCTTTATGACTTCAGGTATTCAGGGTCTTTTGTGGTTCTATCTGAATTTTTGAAAAGATCTGTTTTTTTTCTACTGTGGAGAATGATATGGGGATTTTGATTGGGATTGTATTGAATGTAAGTATGGCATGTCTATGGTATCTCTTTCTCAGAATTTTTGTTGATGGTATGTATAAAAGCTATTGAATTTTTAAAATGGATGTTGTCCTGCCACTTTGCTGAAATTGCTGATCATTTGTAGAAATTTTCTGGTGGAATTTTTGGAATTTTTTTATATTTTATATGATATGATACCATATGTTAATAAAGATAATTTAATTCTTTTTCTCTTTGTTTCTCTTTAAATTTCAACTACTGCTTTATTGGTCTAGTTAGTGCTTTGAGCACTATATTGAGAGAGAGTAGGGTTAGTGGATGACTTTATCTTATTTAAGATTTGTTTTAAAAAAATTTTATTAATTTTTTTCATTAATTTTACAAGCCAACCCCAGTTTCCTCTCCCTCTTCCCCCCTGTTTCCTACCCCCATTTCCCTTCTACTGGCCAGCTATTCAGTCCTCCCCTGTCTCCATTCAGACAGGGGCAGGCCTCCCACGGGAATCAACAAAGCATGTCACACATTGAGGCAGGAACAAGCTCCCTGGCTTCAAGGTTAGGTGAGGCAACCCAGTATGGGAGCTGGGTTCCCAAAAGCCAACTCAAGCACCAGGGACTGGTCCTGATCCACTGCTAGGAGCCCCACAAACAGACCAAGCTACACAACTGTCACACACATGCAGAGGGCCTACGTTGGTGCCATGAAGGCTCCCTGGCTGTCAGTACAGAGTCAGTGAGCTCCTGGGAGCTCAGGTTAGTGTCTGTGTGAGTTCCCCCATCATAACAGTGACCCCCTCCTTATTTGTACAATCCCTCCTCCCTCTCTTAAACAGGATTCCTGGAGCTCTGCCCACTGCTTGGATATGCATTTCTTCATCTACTTCCATTAGTTACTGGATGAATGCTCTCTGGTGAAAATTAGGACACTTACCCATCTAACTACAGGACAAGGCCAGTATAGGCATCTTCTCCACTATTGCTAGGGGTCATCCTTGTGGACTTATGCAAGATTTTAATGGGGTTGTTTCAAGCTTTTACCCATTAAGGTTTGTGTTGACTGTGCATTTGTCATACATGGACTTTATTATGTTTAGGTGTGCTTCTTTCTATTCTATTCTTTAGGACCTTTATCATGAAGCCATGTTATATTTTGTGAAAGGCCTTTTCTACGTCTATTGAGACAACTCTGTGATTTTTGTCTTTAATTGTATTTTTATAACTTATTACTTCCCATGACCTGTGTGTGAAGATGCATCCCTGCATCTCTGGGAGCAAGCAGACTTTGTCATGGATAACATTCTTGATATGTATGTATATTTGTAGGAGGACAGGCCAATAGAGTCGAGGAAATTGGCTTAGACCAATAGCCAAGGCATGCACATAACGTATTCCTTAAGAGTCAACCTGGAGTCTGCCTTAGGGCCTAGCAACAAGAGCTGTCAGAGTTCCTAGTAGATACCAGAGTTCCTGATTGTTCAGAGTCTGCCTGAGGACATAGTAACAGTCACTGTCAAAGTTCCTGATCATGCCAAATCTGTCTGAGGACCTAGCAACAGTCACTGTCAGAGTTCCTGATCATGCCCAGCCAATGAGGATCAACCACATAGACTGGGTGCTGGGAAGAGGGTATATAAGGCCTTCCCTGTTATTGAATAAATGAATTTGTTATTTTCTTTTAACAGACTCCCGGTGTCTGTGTTGTTGATGCCACACCTTCTCACTCCCTCCCCCAAGGGAGCCATTAGAATTCAAGCAACACCTGGCACCCAAAGTGGGGCTTCTGTTACTTTATTTCTCTCAGCACAGGTTCTGATCATCTCCTTCCCTTCACTTGTGGTGCTTGACAGCACCCCCAAGATGGTGTGTTTCAGTGAGAACGCCCCTCAATGTTGTGTTCTTTCGGTCCTTTGGCAGGTAAGCCTTGGGACCCCCCACTTCTTTCTTTCTTTTGTGTTGTCTGTCATGTTTGTCTGCCCAGCCCAGTAGGAAGGCATATTTTGTTTGGTTTGGTTTGCCTAGCACCTCCACATAAGGATTGACCCTCCAGGAGGTGGAACCAAGGTTTGGCTCCCAATTGCCATCCCTCATCTGGAGATACCTTGTGGGCATACAGTTGTGGCCTAAAAAACCATGAAAGTCCCCCACTAAGCACAGGACATAAGGGTCTGATACAAATTTTCATCCCATTAAAAAGATGGGTAATCTATTCATCACCCCCACCAGTTCCCTGTCAGATATCTCTACTATATCCGATGAGGAGGAGACAGTTTGAGCCCCGAGAAATCTGTCAGTTTAGGTTCCACAAAATCTGTCAAGGAGAACATAACTGTCAGTTTGGGCCCTGAGAAATCTGTCAAGGAGAATGTAGCTGTCAGTTTGGATCCTGCCAAATATGTCAAAGAGGAGGCAGCTGTCATTAAGTCATGTGCTGCTCTCCCCTCTGCTCCACCAACACTGCTGACAGATACCCCTCTGCCGCTGTGTTCTTGGGGCAGTCTACCCCAATACCAGCCTGCCTCAGGAGGTGGCTACTCTTCTGCGGTGCCAGATGTCTTACAACCCTCACAGCCTGCACCACTGTCCGTCCGTAGGCCCATAAAAGCCTTCCCAGTCAACATGGGCCCAAACGCCAAAGACCAGCCCTGGATTTCCACCCCCATAGCTGATCTTTCCCTCATCAGGAAGGCAGCCAAAGAGTCAGGCCCCGATTCCCCCTACTTTCAGCAAGTCCTTGATCAATGGTCCATGCAGTAACAAACTTATTTTGATTGGTACCATTTGCTTGAAGCTGTGTTGGAGCCTACAGTCTTTCTTAGCTGGAAATCAGCTTATGAGGATCAGGCAGAATCCCAGGCCTGGATGAACATCTTACTTAATGTCCAGGTAACCTATGATATGCTCACAGGGCATGGGGAATATGTCCATCCTGTGTACCAGGCACAGTTTGGCTTGAATGCCTATTTTCAACAGGTCTCAGACCTGGCCCTCAAGGCCCTCAGAGCCTGTACTCCCCAGGAAACCATGGCTTACTTTTACAATCTTACCCAACAGGCCAGGGAGATCTTCACTGACTTCCTGGCCTGTTTCAATGAGGCAGTAGAGTGCAGAGTGGATGTGGGCCCCACTAGAGATATGCTGATTAAACAACTGACTTGGGAGGGGCCCAATGCCCAAACCCATAATGTGATTGCAGCCCTGAGGAATGAGGACATACACAAATGGGTGCAGGCCACCAGAGATCTTGACCCCAACAATGACCCCCATTGCCGCTCTTATTGCCTCCCTGGATGCTCTCCTCACTGACAGATGGCATGCTAATGACACCCCTAAGTGTCCCCAGGTAGATAGAACTTGCTGGGGATGTAGCAAATCAGGCCATTTGTGGTGGGACTGCCCCCAGAAAAAACCAAGGACCCAATGCCCCAGATGAAATAAAGGATTTCACTGGGCAAAGAATTGAAAGTCACAGCTTGCTGAAACACCAGCCCCTTTAAACTCCAGGTGAGTCACTCCTTAGCTCCACTAGTAAAAGGAGGCTCTGGTAGTCCAAAAATCTGTTGGACAATGCCTATTTTTCCACACTCCCAAATACTAACCATCTATCTTGATGGACAAGCTGTCAAAGGTTTGGTTGACATGGGTGCGGATGCTACCATTTTAACCAAGACTGAGATGCTTCACTTCCCTCATTGGAAGTTTAAACCCAACCCTCCCATCAGTGGTGTGAGAGGCCAACAAGATTCTAAGATGACCACTCATCTGGTCCATTGGAAGGATCTTGATGGCAATCAGGGAGCCATTCATCCTATCATTTCCAGTGTACCTAGGAACCTGTGGGACAGATATTTTGGAGGATATGGATATTGTCCTAACTACAGATGACAGGGTCTTTTGATGACATCAAGGTCCTTGAAAAGGTGGATCTTGTGGTCTGTGATCCTGCACAGGATGTGCATGCCCAATTCTAAGGGCCATTGTCCCCTTGAGATCCACCACCATGGAGCCTCCTAGCCCCATTCCATTGACATGGTTCTCAGATCAAGAAGTATGGGAGGAACAGTGGCCTATAATTGAACCCAAGCTGTCAATCCTAAAGGAATTAGTTACAGAACACTTAAAGATGGGGCACATTGAACCATCCACATGTAAACATAATACCCACATATTTGCTATCCCCAAGAAATCAGGATGCTACCACCTCCTGAAGGATCTTTGTGTAGTTAACGATCTAATGAAAAAATGGGGTCTACACAGCCAGGCCTCCCTACCCTATCACAATTCCTCCATCTTATTATATATTAGTTTTAGATATTAAGGACTGCTTTTTCCAATTCCCTTGGCACCACAGGATCAAGATCATTTTGCCTTTACTGTGTGGGAACCTAATATGCATAAACCAGCTAAAAGATATCAATGGACTGTTTGCCCCAAGGAATGAAGAATAGCCCCACTATTTCCAGCTATATGTTGCTCAAGCTTTGGTCAAGGTCCCCAGGGATGTTCCTTTGATCCATTATATGGATGATCTCCTCTTGGCACACCCAGATGCAGCCTTTCTGCAAAAGACTGCCAAGGGAGTATTAGAAGATTTTGCATTGTTATATCTGATGGTGGCTCCAGATAAGGTCCAAACGGCACACCGCCTTTGCCTTTTTAGAATTTCCCATTGCTAAGCAGGTCTGCCTCCTTCCCTTTAATTTGGAAATGAAGGAATTATACTCACTATCAGAATTACAACAATTGTGTGGCACAGTTAATTGGCTTAAACCTTTCTTACCCATCCCTGACCAAGAGATGAGACACCTATTTTCATTGTTTGGAGGCCTTACCTGTCCTTCCACTAAGATTAGGCTTACCCAGGAAGCTAAAGAGTTGCTACAAAAGGTTTTGGTCATTCTAGCCACCTCCAGCCTGCAATGCCATGATCCTCAAAGACTTTTATTGGCAATGGTCCTCCAGACACCCAAGGGATTCTTGGGAGTGTTATGGCAATCTGGGTACCTTCTATGGGTACATCAAGTACATTCTCACCTGAACAAGGTCACCTCTAAGTTTGACCAGTCCTTCCAAGTTGGCCTTCAGGCACAGATGCTAGCATGGAGAACATACCGAAGAGAGCCAGATAAGCTGGTCTTCCCCTTTTCTCTAAAGAACACTCCGTCCCTCTGGGCAGATTCTATCTCATTCCGGAAATGGTTGCAGAATTCACAGGAACTATTGACAATCATTTGCCAAAAAAAACAAGATCTTAGTAGAACTCCCCACACTTCCAATACAGATACAGTTCCATGCAGTCCCCTCTTCCACTCCCATCCCTCATGCCACTCTGGCCTTTTCAGATTCCAATAAAAACAGATATAGTGTTCTTATCCAGCATCCTGGCTCCAAAGATGTTACACATGTTATCCCTAAACCTGGTTCTGTTCAATTGTGTGAATTATTGGCCCTCCTCAAAGTTCTAGTACAGTGCCAGATTGAGCCTGTTAATTTTTTCTGACAACCAATATGCTGTACAGGCAGTTTGTATATGTGCTGGCCTTTTCTCGAGTCAAAGACTCACTGACCCCCATTGCCAGCACCATGCTGCTCATACAAGATATCCTGACTCAGAGGACTGAGCCCTGGTACCTGTCACATATTAGATCTCATTCCAAATTACCTGGAATACTGGCTCGAAGAAATGAGTTCACAGACACCATCATATTAACATCCAGTGTGGATCTCCTAGAACAAGCCAGGGCTCTTTACCAGCAGTTCCATCTGTCTCCACAGAATTTGCATAGACCTCTTCCAGAATTACTGTTTTCCCAATGTAAATGTTTATCCTGGGCATGTGCCACTTGTGCTCCCCTTGCCCTCTTAGGACCACTTTAACATGCAGGGGTTAATCCCTGGGGCTTGTTGCCTAACGCCATCTGGCAGATAGATGGTACACATCATTCTCCCTTTAGCAATCTTAAATATGTTCATGTGATAATAGATACCTATTCCTCCTTTGTTTATGCCCTTGCCCTTTCTGAGGTGAAGGCCATCAATGTTATCAAAGCCCTTAAGTCAGCCATGATAGTTATGGGGTTACCTTGGGCACTTAAGACTGACAATGGCCCTGCTTATGCCTCTAAACAATTCAATGACTTTCTGGGGTCCTAGAAGATATCCTATACAACTGGCATCCTCTACAATTCACAGGGACAAGCTATTGTTGAGAGGACCAACAGAGCTCTTAGCGAGCTGTTGATAAGGATTATCTCGCCAGACGCTAGGAGAGATCCTCATCTGGCCTTAACAGAGGTCCTTTTCCATATGTGTTTTCTCAGTTTTGAAGACAAGGGGCTCAGTTCAGCCTACAAGCACTGGGTGTCTTTGCCAAGGAACATGCCTTTGCCCCTGGTGAGAGGGAGAGATCCTATCTCCCTCCAATGGCAGCACCAGCCCCCCTGCTAATCCATGAGAGAGGGTATGCTTGTGTTTTTCGTCTGAGTGCCACTACGCCAATATGGGTCCCAGCAAGAGATGTGTATTTGGCCATAGATCAGCCTCCTTCCACCAAGGAGAAAATCACCCAGGATGGGTAATGTATATACTCCCCTTTCTTGCTCTCATTGTCTCTCTAAAGGCTGAAGACTTGTGGAGCTTAGCTTTTCCTCATTTTGTAAGATGCCTTTTGAGATGAGGAACATTAGTTTAGCAGGCTGCGAGCTAGCTAAATATATTAAGGGCCCATGGTCAGCTAAGTTTTTATATTATCCATTACAGCTAACACATGAAATTTTCCAATTAAATCAGAGAAGAGCACAGGTTATGGTCTTTGATTCTACTTTTTGAAAAGATTTGGCATGATATAAAGAGGCTGTTTGATCCCTCCTGAATTTCACTTATGGTTTGATTGGCAGTGTGGTGCTTTTGATCTTTCTCCTTTTTAAGTTTTTCCTACAACATATCCAACAACAACAGGCAGCCACTAAGGCGACTCTATAGATGTTAATGGCTCTTAGACATCCAACTCAGAGCCCTCCACAGGAGGTTATCTATGCCTGACTTTCTGAAATTCAAAAGGCTACTGTCTGACACTCCCCAACCTGGGGTGACTCCCCTGGGATGGATGCTCTTCTAGGGCTTATAGTCAAAGACAGGTCAGAGCTTTTTTAGCAAGCCAACCTAGTACAGGCACAGTCCAGTTGCTGAGCTCTCCCTAAGGCTGGGGTCAAAGGCCAGAGCAAAGAACTCCGACTCCTGCTGAGCGCCCATGTAATAAAATAAAAGGGTGGATATGTAGTTGGACAGGCCCATAGGGTCGAGGAAATTGACTCAGACCAGAAGCCAAGGCATGCACATAACATATTCCTTAAGAGTCAACCTGGAATCTGCCTGAGGGCCTAGCAACAGGAGCTGTCAGAGTTCCTAGTAGATGTCAGAGTTCCTGATCATGCCAAGTCTGTCTGAGGACCTAGCAACAGTCGATGTGATGTCAGAGTTCCTGATCATGTCCAGCCAATGAGGAATGACCACACAGACTGGGTGCTGGGAGGACGGTATATAAGGCCTTCTCTGTTATTGAATAAACGAGTTCATTATTTGCTTTCAACGGACTCTTGATGTCTGTGTTTTTGATGTCACACCTTCCTACCCCCTCCCCAAAGGGGGCCATTAGAATCCAAGCAACATATGGTCAGTTTATAAGCATTCTATTGAGTATTTTGGAATATATATCCAGCAGGGATGTTGGCCTCCAGTTTTCTTTTGCTGTTGTTATTGTTATGTGTTGTTTCCTGGCTTTGGTATTATAGTAATGTGGGCTTTGTAAAAGGAGTTTAAAGTGTTCCTTCCTTTTCTAATTTTAAGAATAGTTTAAGAAGGATTGGCTGTAGATCTTCTTTGAAAGCCTAGAAGAATTCTGCTCTAAAGCCATCTAAGCCAGGGAGCTTTTTACTGCTGTCAGTCTTATTTGTCATGGGTCTGTTCAGGTTGTTGGTCTCTTCTTGGTATAACTTTGGTGGTTTGGCTAAGCTTAGAAAGTCACTCTTTTTTTTTTTTTTGGTTTTTCAGCTTAATGGTATACCAGTTTTTAATTATTCCCTTCAATGTTAGCAACTTCATTGGTGTCTGCAGTAGTTACTCTGTGCTCATTTTTGATTCTGTCTTCTTGGTGCTCTCTTTCTTTGACTAGCTGGATAGCAGGTATGTCGATTTTGTTTATATCCTCAAAGAACTCTTTCTTAGATTCATTAATTTATTTTCTTTTTTCTTTGTTTCTACTTCATTAATTTTTGCTCTGATTTTCATTTTTGTCATCTGCTGGATTTGAGTTTGATTTGTCCTTGTTTTTCCAAATTCTTGATTTGTTTTTGTTGTCTTTCTGTATTTCTAGTGTAGGCACTTTGGGATAGAAAGGTCCTTTGTAGAACTGGTTTGAATATATCCCGGAGGTTCTGTTGTGTTATTTTCATTTTCACTTCTTTTTAAGAATATTTTATTTCATCTTTGACCCATTCATCATTCAGTAATGAATTGTTTAATATCCATTAGTTTTTCTACTTACTAGAGATTTGCTTACTTTATGGTAATAGAGGACACATGGAGTTATTTCAAGTGTCTGAATTTGTTAAGAATATCCTACAGATAACTCTTACATTCATTTATTATAAGATTTCATTTAGTTTTAATATTTCTTTCTTTAATTTTGACCAGATGTTTGTCTATTGGAGTATTAAAATCATCTACTATTGGGCTGGAGAGATGGCTCAGAGGTTAAGTGCACTGGCTGCTCTTCCAGAGGTCCTGAGTTCAATTCCCAACAACCACATGGTGGCTGACAGCTATCTATAATGAGGTTTGGTGCCCTATTCTGGCATGTATACATAATAAATAAATAAATCTTAAAAAAATCATCATCATCTACTATTAAAAAGTTGGTGTTAATCTGTAGCTTTAAATCTAGTAGTATTCTTTTGTGAATTTAGATGTACCAGAATTTGATGCATTTATGTTTAAGATTGTAATGTCTTTTTGGTTAACTAATTAACTTTAATTAGAAGACTCTTTTATCTATTCTGGTTGGTTCTACTTTGAAGCCCATTTTGCCAGTTATTTGGATCACAATATTTGCTTGCTTCCTGGTCATATTTGATTTGAGTACTTTTCCCATCCTTTCACTGTAAGGTGTTTTCTAACTTCAAAGCTATGGTGAGTTTCTGGTATACAACGGATAGATTTTGTTTCTTATCCGTTCAGTTGCCTCTGTCCAGTATTGAGGCCATTAATATTTGAAGATGTTATTGGAAAGAGTGTATTGATTAAAATTGTTTTTGTTGGCTTTGTTGTTGTTTGTATTTTCATACATACTTTGTGTGTGGCTAGAGTTTTTCTGCCTGGCCCATGGTCAGGGCAAATCTCTCTCACCCACCAGTCCCACAGTCGCTCAGACCCAACCAAGTAAACACACAGAGACTTATATTACTTATAAACTGTATGGCCGTGGCAGGCTTCTTGCTAATTGTTCTTATATCTTAAATTAACCCATTTCTATTAATCTATAAGTTGCCATGTAGCTCGCGGCTTACCGGTATCTTAACATCTTCTCATGACGGCGACTGGCAGCATCTCCCCTTCAGCCTTCCTGTTCCCACAGTTCTCTTCCCTGCTTGTGCTGCCTATACTTCCTGCCTGGTTACTGGCCAATCAGGGTTTTATTTATTAACCAATCAGAGCAACACATTTAACATACAGAACATCTCACAGCATTTGTGTCTGTTAATTACAGCTTCATTTGTTTACTTTCTACAGTTTCTTGGTTCTGAAGATTCATCTCTTCAGTCTGATGCACTGTTTTCTGTATTTTGTTTAGTGTTTGTCTGCTGGAGATGAGTTCTTTTAGCTTTTTTGAATCTTGGGAAATTTTTTTTTCCCCTTCAACTGTGGCCAATCATTTTATGTTGGTAGTCATAGTCTTTTAGAGTACATTTCTCAAGAATCTTCAGACTTTTCACATTTTCACTGAGAAATCAGCAGTTATTCAGATGGGTTTTACATGTCTGCCTGACTTGTGCATTTTCTCTTAAAGCTTTTGATATCCTTTGTTTTGTGTATTTAATATTTTAACTATGATTTGCCATGGTGGTTTTCTTTTCTGGACTTCCATTTTGTATTTTGTGTTCTTCTTATATCTGTACAGGTATGTCTTTCTTTGGTTTGAGGAAATTGAATTCAATGATCTTATTGCAAATATGGTCTTTTCCATTTTGGGGGGATTTTTTTCTCATCTATTTCTATAATTATAAGATTTGATCATTCATGGTATCCCACAGTTCATGAATATCCATGTATGTTTTGAAACTTTTCCATATTTGTTTACTTATGCTGTCTAAGTCTTCTACTTTAATTTCTAGTCCTAATATTCCATTTTCTATTTGGTGAATTCTGCTCATAAGGCTTTCCCTAGAGTTTCCTAGTAGAGTTATTGAGGTTAGCAGTTCCATGTTCATTTCAGCTTGTGTTCTTTTAAATATTTCTATATCTTTATTGAATTCCATTTTCAAATCCTGGAGTGCCTTTGTCATTCTATTCAGTCTTATTTTTGTGTTATCTTTTGTATCACTAAGGCATTTTTTATTTTTACTTTCATTGAGCGGCTCTTTGTGTCTTCTTTAATCTCCTTGAATTTCTTCATGAAGTTTTTATTGTTCTTTTAAATTCTGTATTTTGGAGTTCATCTAGGTAATTCTTATAGGAAAAATATTTCTATAGGACTGGTGACATATTTTGGTGGGGGGAGGATACTGTATTAATCTTTCTTATCATTTGTATTAATAAATGAGACCAGGGTATATGAAGATTTTTGTTAGTTCTGTGTCTTATATGGACAGAGAAGGCTTGGACAGGTCATAGGATATGCTGGCCAAGTTGAGCCTGAAGGTTGAATATGGTATGGATGAGATGAAGTCAGATCTTCACAATATATGTGTCATAGTCTAAGCCTTGGCATTAGGGGCACTTTGTGGGTCTGTCCAGCCTAGGGTTAGGCACTAGATGTGGGACTGAGAAAGATGTGTGGAGGGGCTTACCTCATCGACCATGGGCTAGATCCAGGTTAAAGGGTATACATGTGGACTAGTATGAGTAGCACTTGTGTCAGTCATTGGAAAGAAGTTGTGGAGGTGTCTAGGCTGCCTGCTTGGAGACAGAGGCAAGCAAGGCTCTTGAAGGTGTGGATGGGCTTAGTGGATGCTGAGGCTCAGAATGAACCCAGTGTATAGGGTAGGGGAGTCGGGTAGAGGCAAAGTGAACTGGTTGGTATGGGTGAAGTGGAGGTTGGAAGTAGTCTAGGTTCCCAGGCTAGGGGTCAATGCAAGCAAGGACTCTGAGCAGGGATGGATGGAATTACTGATCGTAGTTGAGGTCCCTACCTTAAAGAGTTTGTGGAAAGTGGTGCTCACTAACTACTTTTGAAATCACTACACAAGAAACTTCTTTAAGCCTTAGATAGCACTCTGATTCTATAAATAAAAATATTTTGAAAAGTGTGATTTAATTAGCTACCTCAATAAATCAAAAAAAAACAACACAATTGAATCAAATAATTCTCAGGCTATTTTTCTTTAATTCCATTCAGTGAAAATTCTGGAAAAGTATGTTATAAAATAATGTGGTTATAATAATTTAATTTCAATCTTTTAAAGGAGGAAAGGGAAGAGAACTGGAAGTGAGAGATAGTTCATTTTTAGTCTTAATATTTATCCCTAACCACTCTATAGGCTGTAAAGATTAGGAGTTCAGAGTCATTTATTTTATTCATTTGTAAAATGAAGGGAAAGACATTGCAAGACTTGGAGACCCTGTGGTAGTATTCTGTGATGATTTCTAGAAAATTCCTCATTCCACCAAAATCATTTGTTCACTTGACATTTTAGTCAGGGTTCTCTAGGGTAACAAAACTTATAGAATGAATCTGAATCTCTCTCTCTCTCTCTCTCTCTCTCTCTCTCTCTCTCTCCATATGTATATATGTATATATAAAATATATGTGTGTACTAGAAATGAGATAAATATATACTAGATTTTCTTCTAAAAATTATTTTCATCTATGCTATAGAGGTAGAATTTTCCAAACCTTCTGGTAAATGGCTAGAAAGGACAAATGTGGAAAGTTAACAGAAGCACAGAAGTGGTCCAGAAAGCCACCTCTCTAGGCTCATAAACAAGAATGTCTTATTGGTGTGTCATGTTTCCATATTCTAAGGAAAGAATAAAGCAGACTTTCAACTTTGCATCTCAAGAAATTGTATTTCAATATTAAAATCTCAATAGATCAGATACTCTATTAATCCAAATGAATCTAAATGAAACTAATAGTTACTCATACTGAATTTATATAATTCTCAGTTATTGGACAATTTCTGTTGGCATAAATGGTAGCACAGCACATTAATTTTGAAAACTGTCAAGATAAAAATTATTGCATTAATGATTTGGTGCAAAAATATGTGAACCTTTTTTTCTAATGGAACAAATAAGCAAGGCAGTATGGTATATGTTGTCATTTCTCACTATTATATCATTGTCTCAGATTAATTTGAGATGCCCCCAACATCCCATAGAATTTTCCCTTAGTTCAATGTATTTATTTCCATAAACACATACCAGACATCCATATTATGTCTTCTACTTCGTGAAAACTATCTTTACCTCTCATTTATTATAGAAATTTTAGATGTTTAAAATTCCAGTGACCTATTCTTACTAAATATCAAGATTTACTCTACTATAATACTGATTTTAGTACTATGTTTTGTCATGGACTTTCAGTTTCAGAATTGAAAACTAAAAGCTAAAACTGACTCGTATCTTTAAATCAAACACGGTATTTTTATAGCATTTCCCTACCACATTCATTCTTCATTTATTAGCTACTAAAAAACAATTCCTCATAATAGCCAAAAAGTTTTTCTTGATTTTATTCATATTGCTAACTATGGGAATCTTTCCCTTGAAAATGTTGACCCATAGTTTATAAAGTCAGTCAAGTTTGTGGGTCATTTCCATTTTATTTGAGTTTATGTATTTCACATAATTTTATTTTTTCTAAGATTTTTCAAACACATTCAAGATGCAGAGAGTATTGTGGGACAGAGGCTAGGTTTTACAGTGATCATTTAAAAGATGTATTATTTGCCATTTGTGAAAGTACTTCTTGAGTCAGTTGTACACAGTTCATGTGCAATATATATCCTAACTAGTGAGAGTACACGAAGTCAGGCAGCAGTGGCAGATGCCTTTAATCCTAGCACTTGAGAGGCAGAGCCAGGCAGATCTCTGTGAGTTTGAGGCCAGCCTGGTCTACATAGCAAGATCCAAGACAGGCACCAAAACAACATGGAGAAACCCTGTCTCAAAAAACAAACAAACAAAAAACCAACCAAACAAAAAAAGAGTACATGAAATTAAAATTTCAGCATGGTCTAAATAAAAACTTAGACAGAAAGCAATTTTGTGTTGGCCTTGAAACTGTTACAAACTTATATTTTACACATTATTTTGGAATTGAAAATAATGTGAAATTTTTAAAATATTTGATTGTAGTCTTTTGTCTTAGTTATGTTTGCTTTTGTCTTTATATTGGTAGACCCCTAAATGAATACATAATGTTTGAATATTTACTTTATTTCAGTAATTTTTTTTAAAAAGAGGCAATATACTAATTCATCACAATATGTACCATAAGAAATAACATTTTTGTTGTATCCCCTCCTAAAATAGTTATTAGATCAGCTTATTCTGAATTTGTGATAATATCCTTTCCTTCCAAGAGTGAATCAGGAAAATTTTATAGTGTTTGCAGCATGAACATCTAGTAAATGTCACCATGGCTGTTTATGATTTCATGATTGGGCTCTCAGCATGCTAACAATTCCTTAAAGAAATGAAAACCAATTTAAATATAATAAAGGAAATGCTTATCATTGAAAATAGTAGTGAAAATCCACAAAGTTTAATGCTTCTCCAATTTTATATTTTATGCAGTAATTTTTAAAGACTTGAAGACTTGATTGGATTGGGGGGGAGGTCTTACTAAAATAAAGATAATGACTCATGTGGAATAATTTGCTTTCCTCCAAATAAGACTTGCTAATTGAAAATTATGGCTTTAGGGGTTAAATTTAACTGCCTTTAAAATTATCTGTTCATTGTTGACTAACTATTCAAATGAGTTTTGACTTAAATCAGTCACCCTGTACAAAGGCTTTTGACTAATTCATCACCAGATGCCAGGTGTTCTCACCCCTGTTTGTACCCAGTATCCAGCTGATGCAATGGTATAGACCCATTTTCTGAGTTACCCAAGAAATTATTATCCAATCCTTTTGAATCTTATTTACATACATGATTTCCCTGAACTTTGAAAATGAAAGATGTTAGTTTCAAATATCAGCAATAAAGCTGACATCCTCAACTTTTCTCATTAAACAATATACATGTATTCAATAATAAATAATCTAACGAAGACTAAAGAGATATGAGCCTCAAAAAAAAAAGGCTAGTCTTTGAGAATCTAGAGAAGACCTGCATGGCTGAAACACTGTACTGCTTTCATGAGGATGCTCTTCTGAGAGAGAGCTCCCTGACAGTCAGCTCCATGCTGCTTTATCACGTGGCTGCCCCAAGAGGCAAGAGGGAGTCTTGTTCCTGGGGGAGGACAGATGAAATTTCAATTACTCAAATTTCACAGAAGCCAGTAAGTTTGGTGTGTAGTCCTCAAAGAAAACACTGCTGTGTCCACTGATGCTTATCATGAGCTATAAACTTAGAAAGGTGTTGCAGTTTTCTTCCTGGTGAGGCTTTCTATGGTCCAGTATGGGTAGAGCACCATTGTTATCCACTACTCACCTCAGCAGAATATATAAGGGTGGACTGAAATGTATATTCTGGAAGCCGCACTCTTCAGGGGCCAGAGCTATCCAGGGCATTCTGCAGCATTACAGTGAGATGGTGAATTTTGTTGTGTATGAATATTAAAGCCTATTGACTTCCTGTGTGCAGGAATCCCTTCAGAGTGGTGTCTGCCGGCCCGTGCTTGGTAGCATTTGAGTGCACAGTTGAGGCATAACTATTGAAGAGCTCCCAGACAACACACATTCTCTCTAGAAACCTGTTGTATTTAGGAGGAGGAATGTGTCTTCCCAAATGCCATCAAAATAGCCACTGGAAACAGAAGAAATTTCTTCCCTTCCCAACACACCCTTTTGGTGATTTTGCACTGCATCAGCCCCCACTGAACCAGCAGGATATAGTATGCTACCCTTCAACCTCATCTTCCACATTCCTGACAGTCATCTTTCTAAATGGTAACATTGACAATGGCCTCTCCTCCTAAAAGAAATTGATAATTCATTTTCATCATGGTTTCTTGAACATAACATTAATATACCCACAACTGATGATAAGGTTTTCCATTTTAATCTCCATATCTTGCATTTATTCTGAAAAAAAAAAAAAGAAGATGATCCTGGTCAGGTTTAAAAAAAAAAAAAAACAGAAACCAAAGAGAACAAAAAAGGCTTAAATTTCATGTTAGTCTTCTGTATTTTTTCTTGCTTTGCTTTTTTTTTGTTTCTGTTTTTTTTTTGAGGCAGGGTTTCTCTGTGTAGTTTTGGTGCCTGTCCTGCATCTTGCTCTGTAGACCAGGCTGGCCTCGAAATCACAGAGATCTGCCTGCCTCTGCCTCCCAAGTGCTGGGATTAAAGGCGTGAGCCACCAACACATGGCTTGCTTTGCTTTCTTAATTGTTTTCATAACCTCCTTGGAGTTATGTTCTCTTAAACATCTTTTCTGATGCTCACATGTAGTGGGTAGCCATTCCAGCTTTGGTCTGGAAGTTCCAACCCCCATTGAGGCTTTGGTAACTATCACGCCAGAAGGCGGGGCCAAGGGAGGGCCCTGAAGACGCAAGATCGGACCCCCGAATTTGCCCCACGTGAGCACCAGATATTAGTGAAACTATTAAGGCCACTCCACGTAGTTAAAAGGAGATTTATTTAATGGCGTAACTTACAAATGAAGGGACAGGTAGGTTGAGGGTTCAGGGAAAGATGCAGCGTAGTCCGGAGATGTTCTCTGGAGAACTCTCCTCCGTCCACCTCTAGCATCCGGGCTCCCAGCAGCAAGAGAGCTTGGCGTGTCCTGATCTTAGATATTCAGGGCCCTCCCTTGGCCCCACCTTGTAGGCGTGATAGTTACCAAAGCCTCAATGGGGGTTGGAACTTCCAGACTAAAGTTGGAATGGCTACCCACTACACTCACATTTCTACTTGGTGTCCTGCATCCTGTATTACTGTCTCCTCTGTGTCTGCAAGGTTACCAC